>APFE031141387.1:0-114292 GCA_000404065.3 Pinus taeda
CTGCTTGAATTATTTTTGTACATATTTTTGCAACATGTTTTGATTTTGTTGTTCCTTTTCCAAAAGGAACAACACTTGTGATTTTTGTTGTTCCTTTTCCAAAAGGAACAACACTTATGATTTTTGTTGTTCCTTTTCCAAAAAGAACAGCACTTGCGATTTTTGCTGTGCCTTTTCCAAAAGGAACAACACTTGCGATTTTTGTTGTTCCTTTTCCAAAAGGAACAACACTTGCGATTTTTGCTGTTCCTTTTCCAAAAGGAACATCACTTGTGATTTTTGCTGTTCCTTTTCCAAAAGGAACGACACTTGTGATTTTTGCTGTTCCTTTTCAAAAGGAACAACACTTGTGTGTTTTTGCTGTTTCCAAAAGGAACAACACTTTTTGATTTCTGTCGGTCTCTTTCCAAAAAATGACACTTGTTTGATTTTGTTGTTCCTTTTAAAAAATGAACAGCACCACTGTTCCTTTCTCCAAATAAATAGCATCTGTGAACTGTTGTTGTGCCCTTCCTTGAAAGAAGCACTACTCATATGATTTGAAACAACTTGTTCCTTCTTAACGATGCTTATTGCTGATGTTCTTTCGAGTCTTTTGGAATACAGCTATCCACTTATGTGATGGAAACAAAAGCACAACATACGGAAATCAGTAAATCATAAATCATTATCTTTATAAGAAACTGCCCTGAATTGGCGAAAGCACGCAGGGAGATATGCTTATTTATCATCTTTTGTTGCCATTGTTCTACTAACTCTGTTATGATTGGTTATCTCTATCATGATGGTTCTTTTTTACCTACTTTGATTATCATTCGGCAGTAAGATCAAAGGGTCTATACCTTTCTATTGGGATATCAAGACTTCTTCCACCATTCCTACTCTTAAAGAGTGTTGAACCACCCTTTGTGTATAAACAGGAAAGGCTCTCTATTAAAAACAAGAAAAAAGAACGAAGCAAAACAGAGTTTCTAAAAAAAATTGTCAAATTGCAGGATAGGAAGTCTCATTACGAGCTGGCCTACCATGATCATCAGGATGGAAGCGAAGTGGCATTCCCACTAGGGCCACCACACCTGGGAAACGGTCCAAAAGGTATATCAAAATAAATAACCCTTGGAACAGGAGGTCTCACCACGAGCCGGCCTGCCCACTATTCGCTCCTTCCTCGTGAATGGCATTATGACTAACTGGTCACCAAGCCTGCATAGTGGCCTACAGTTTGACAGTATATAACGCTTCCTGGCATACACAAAGGACTATGGTTCCCCGGGTGAAATAAACAAATCTGCCAAGGTTATGGACACTTGTCGGCAGCAAAGCATTGTTAATGGTATTGAAGTCATACTTTTACACCAATAGGTAAGGAGATTATATCCCCTTGTTTCTTATGACGTGATAATTAATTATATAATTACCCAACCATATAGCGCATGACTATCTATTATCGCCAATCATTACGGAGCTAGTGAGAGTGACCGCGAGAGACTCGCTATTTATGGCAAATGTCTTATCCCCGAACTTCCATCAAATCACCATAGTCCCTTACGTATTAAAAGCGATCTAACTTTCTACCTCGATTTCAGTAATAGGCTGTTTTTGCGAACATGGTATATTTCCATAAGCCGTTCCATAAAGACCTCGCGGCAGAACAAACGTTGCTCCTTTATTTGACAGCTGGGACAGCCTATCACATTGCGGGGGGGGAGTAACCTCATCATTCCCCAGAGCACGTGTCAGTCCATTATTCGAGAAAATTTTGTACTCGACCACAAAACGACTCAACGGTATGATCATTTGCTAATTTTGTTTTCTTCTGCATGAGTTGCTGTTCGAAGTTTTTTCCATTGCATACGCCATTGCATTTGAATTTGAACGAGGAATACACCACCAGCTTCTCTGTGTTTCAACGAACAGCTACTGTTCCTTTGAGAATTTACAGTGAAACTATGGGAGGAAGGTCAGTCCGCCGAGAACCGCAAACATTAACTGTTTCAGCTGCAGCCCGAAGAATCCTAAAGAGAGCAGGATGGTTCACCTATCTCAACCGCCTAAAGGAGTCTAATGAAACAGTAGCAAAAGAATTTTTACAGAACCTATAGGAAGAATACTCCACAGTAAGAGGAAGGCGAATAACAGTCACTGACGACATAATAGCAAGAGTCACGGGACTACCAGCCATGGGACCAGTGTGGACAATAAAGAAGGAAAGGCTGCAGAAGATTTTGGAAATCTTTCAGGATGAGGGCCAGAATTTGACAATCTGAGAAAAAGGGGTGCTACCAGCAACACTAGGAGAGCCATGGGCGGATTTGGCAAAAATCATCCAGAGCTACATCACTTGTGAAGGCAGAAAGGACGTGGTAAGACCACGACATCTTAAACTCCTAGCTGTCTTAAAACAAAAATGTTCTGTGAATTTGCCTGCATTATTGAATTCACTATTGCATGATGTCGCACGAAGTATGAAAAGGGCACAACACGTAGAATCAATTGTGAGCCACCATGGATTAATTCGCTTGATAGTGAATTATAGTCTCACCCAGCAGCGGAGCAGCTGGGAAGAACTAATTGCTATTATCAACAAAGGGACGACCACATCTGGACGCTTGAAAAAATGAAAACGAGTTGATAGCACACCTCAACGTTCAGAGAAACGAAAGCAGGACACTTGCACAGAAGTGAAATCTAAAAAACAACCTGAAAAATGACCCGAAAAGCGGAAACATGACGCTAGTACATCTGAACAACCAGAAAAACGTAGAAAGTTGGTAAGGCTCGCAGGGTTACAAGGAGGGCTGGAGAAGCCCCAGGAAGGCACGAACCAAGCAATAGAAATCGAAGATGAGCAGTCTGCAGAAACAGAAACGGAGGAAGAAAGCAACGAGGAAGTAGAGTAGACTGCAGAGACAGAGACAGAGGAAGAAAACAACGAGGAAACATAGCAGTCTGCAGAAACAGAGACAGAAGAAGAAGACGTCGAGGGAGAAGAACAGTCTGCAGAAATAGAAATGGAAGAAGAAGACGTCGAGGGAGAAGAGCAGTCTGCAGAGGCAGAAACAGAAGAAGAAGAAGAAGAGGAGGCAGAGAAATATGTAGGGAGAAAAGAAGAACAGGATGAGTAGAATGAAGAGGAAGGAGACGAGAAGAAAGAAGTTGAGTAGTCCGAGCAGGAGGAAGGAATGGAACAGCAGGAAGGAAGCCTATTACAAGACCCGTTAGGGGAAGATGAATTGGCCAACATTTTGGCCAATATGGGCGACTATGGACAACCCTTGAGTCCATCTAACCTCCAGGCCGTAGAGGAAACCCAGGAGAAAGACAAACTCGAGGAATTGCATACAGAAGAAGCGGAAGTAGAAAATTTGTCCGTTCATAATGAAAAGATATTGGAAAATGCTGAGCTGGAACAACCCGTTCCTAGTCAGAAAGCACCAGAGGAAAGTCCGGAGGAAATAAGGGCAGAAGAGGAATCAACCCAAGAAATAACGGAGCCAAGCAAGGTTCTTACCCCGGAACAACCACCTCAAGGAGAAAATCAGGAAGCTAGCCACAGTCCAACCCACAACGAGCAGCCTGCTGTTCTTTCTGAGGAGTTGATGGAAATAAGGGAATTACAAAGGGAAAAGCGGACACTGTTAAACATAATAGTCAGGCTTCATCAGTAGATTAGGATTCTAAAAGCGAGGCAAAGGGTGAAAGGGACTTCAGGAAGAAAAGGTTTGACCACACCAATAAGATCCCTTAAGAGCAGGAGGCGGAGGACTAGAAGTCGTCCCACTGCTCAAAACCCTGACAGAAGCCAAACCGCTGTTCCAAATGATGCTGAAGAACAAACTGTTGTTCCAATTGAAGTAGAAGAGTAGACTGCTATTCCATTTGAAAAGGAATAGCAGTGGGCTGGAGTTCGTGTTAAAATTGAAAAAGATGATAAGATGGTTCAGACGGAGGCACCACCTTCGGGAGTAATAAGGGTTATGAACTCAAAGCAACACAATAAGAAAGTTCAAGTAAAGCTCCCGGCCTCCACGGAGTCATGGAAGAAGGACCCGGAAACAAGAACCCTTCACCAACATTTGAAGTAGGCCCAGCAAGAAGCAGAAAAGCTCAGGGAGCAAACGGTCCCCCGAGAAAAATATGAAGAATTACAGCAGCAGCTAAGGAACGTCAACCTATCTGAAAGCCAAGCTTTCGAAGGATGGCGAAAGGAACAAGAGAAAGTTTCCGAGGTAACCTGTAGATTAGATGTAGTTATTAAACAGATGGATACCTTCTGTTCTCTATACAATGGCGTCCTAGCATGTAGAGCCCCTGCCAAGAACTATGCCCTATTTCTAATGGAAAGGTACTTACAATTGAAAATAAAGGCTGTTAAGGAAGGTGCTCCCATAGAAATTAACACTATAAATGATTTTATAAATTGTTGTAAACATTATGGGGTAAAAGTGCAAAGGTTATTGTGTGAATTTTACTTACATAACCTTGTACTAGAACAAGAGACCGAGCTGAACCCTAGCCCTTTTGTTGGGGATATTCAATTGCAAGCATTTATTTCATTTGCAGTCAATCAAATTAAATAACTTAAAACCTACAATGCTTTTCAGAGACAAGAAAGCATATTAGATCTATGGGTAAGAGCTGAGCCTAGAGACCCAGAACAGTTATGGAGGAGACATAAAAATCTCATGAGGGCTCCAGGAGTGATTGAAGCATTAGGACCCATGCATGAAGCAATCATTCGGCAGGGCCTTGAATTCTTTTCCTCCATTAAGGACCCTGCCGTTGAAGCAGCTAAATTTCGATATCGAGTATCTAATCTGAACATTTAGCTCAAAGAGCCATTTAAGTATGAAAATTTTAAGCTTGCTGCTAACCGATTCCCCCTCTATGGTGAAATTGTTTTGAGGGCAGGGCCATCCTGGTTAGGATATAGGTTCCGGAGTCCAATCATTTGGCATCCTGCACCCAGATACCAAGCCCTGTATGAGATGCCAGAGGGCCAGACAGGCCATTTCTTTGATCATTTAATTTCACATCACGGCTGTAGACCCCCACACAAGATTCCATCTCCAGCCTACTCCCTCACTGCTTTGCATGTCAACTACAATGTTTTCATCAGGCCATGAGAAAGGGTAAGCTGGGGGGTGTGTGGAGTATCAAGGAAGGTATGTTCCAATGGTTATTTTAGTATCTTTTCACTAGAACTTAAAAGCCTTTTGCATTAGAAACTTAGATAATGATGAAGATTTATAACGAAACACGAGAGATTAATAGGAAACACTAATAATTGTCATTCCTATGTGCAGGAGGGAGGAAAAACAGAAGGTGGCCATTCCAAGGAAAAATATAAGGATGAGCTAACTGCTGTCCCTTTGACGGGAGACCGCAAGCAACACAGATCAAAACGGATCAACCCAGGAAAGGAAGTGGAGATACCAGCACGGAACAGAAAAGGAAAGAAGTAACGCAGGATTAACGAATCTGCGAATCCCTCAGGATCTTAGATCCCGAGGTATCGCTATTTTATCTATTTTCTGTATCTAGATATCTCCACCATCTTCCTTATATAAGGGATAACACTGTTGGCTAGCAAAGGGAGAGAGAGGACTGTTTATGTAATTTCTTTTAAGGAAGATCAAGACTATGATCTTTATGTTCTATTGAAGACTTGAGTTCCTGTAATTTTATTTCATGCCTTAATACAGACTTGGTTACTCTTTTATCTTTGAGCCTGGATCAATCTTAAGCGGTGTACCCTTGGAGGCTAAGGGACCGGCCCTGGAGGACACTTGCTCTTGTACCATTACGTGTGGTTTCTGTGTGGTTTGTTCATAGGCGTAATCTGGTAATCTGTTGTGTTTTATGAACGTTATATTACATGCTCTGTTATGTTTAACTTGTTTCATGTTCCTGCAAACTAAAGTCTTATATTGACGCTATATCATGTTACCAATCCATTAAGTGTTGATTATTCTCTACAGGATACTGTCACTCCATTACAGAGTTCATTGCGATTGTGCTTTAGCATTATAACAGTTATCTTAAAAAATCTGATTTCATATGATTATTGAATGTTATTGTTTTCATCTTGAGATGCAATCGTATGCGTTTATTTAGATCAATAACAGAAGCAGATTAAGCACGTTGTGTTTCTAGGGTTGTAATCGGTAGTGTTGTTCCATAGTATGTGTACATCTTTTAAGACTGAAGGATTGATGTTTTGATTGGAGTCATTAAATAGAGTTACAACTTGATGAACTTGGTTACTGCTTATTTCAACTGCTGTTCCATTTCTGAATCGCTGTTCCATTTCTGAATTGTTGTTCCATTTATTTGCTGTTCCATTTTAGTTGCTGTTCCATTTCAATTGCTGTTCCATTTCCAGATTGCTAATTTGCTGTTTTATTTATTTGCCATTTCTTAAGGACAGTCTCAGGCTGTAGTGAGCATCAGCATCTGCTATTTGGCTCCCAGACCTCTGATATGCTCCCATCAGCTATGAAAGGGATGGGTTATTGCTACTGAACCCTTGGATGATGTGCTGTTCTATTTCATTGCTATTTCCTTTACTTTCCGTTTCATTTATATTCATTAAGGACGATCTCAGGCTGTAGTGAGCCCCAACATCTTGTAAAAATTTTCGTTTTCCCACCCCGGTTTTCAGTTTCTCCTTATTTCTCCCATGTAGTTAAATTCCCTTTCCCATAACCATACATTCAACATGCTGAAAAAAATAAATTTGCTGAAAACACAAATTCTGGAAATTTTACAGAATGCTGGAAATTGCAGAAATAAAAATCAGCAGTAATAAACAACCATTAAAACACATTAAAACACTGATTTTTTGGTCAATTTGACCCTGGAAAAACCCCCTACAACTCTTGGGGAAAACCAGTTTGAGAGCTCTTCTTTATTTCTGAAAAATGCCTTTTTACAGCGAGAAAATTTCAGCAAAAATTACAGCAAAATAATTTTTCCAGCAAGCAAACTTATCTGTTTTCAGCCCACAGACCACCTGGAAACTTTGCTGTACGCGCGGTACGGATTGTACGGACGTATAGACCGTACAGATGGCCGTACGGACTGTACGGACAGACCTCGACTTTTGTGTTGAAAATCAGTTCCTCGATATTCGTGCCCAAAAATCAGTTTTTCCCAGTTTTCACAAAAAAACAGCTTTTTCTGCTTGTTCTTTCTGCTGTATTGATTTGCTGAAGAGCTGCCTGGTATGTGTGCCAAACTGCTGCCTCTTTCTCCTTCCAGTCCAGAAATCTCCCTTGCTCTCTTGCTCTCCTTCTCCCAATCTGCTCATGAAAGAATGAATGATCTTTTTCCTCCTTTAACCCAACCCTAAATGATTTTTGGGTGATCCCTAAATCCAATGGCTGAGATAGATTTAGATCAATGGCTGAGATTAAATGCACATTTAAATCTCACTTTCTATTTTTTAATTCACCCACTTTAACAAAGACCCACTTAGTCATTTAATTTCCAAAGTCACTTTTCCTTTCTAATTTTACATTAACTTTATTAAAGTCACTTTAAAATTAGACTTTAGTAACTTTATCACTTAAAGTCACTTTTAAATTAGATTTAACTTTATAAAAATTATAAAGTTACTTTAGGAGAAAAATTAAATCTTTTGGACACTTTTCCCTAGGCCAAAGATCAAAGCCTAAGGGAACTACCTGTCCTCCGGTACTAAATTTCAACAGTAGTGATGTTTATCATGCCCTTAGCCAACCTTAGCTCTGATACCATGTTGAGAAATCTATAGGGCAATTGATAGAATGATTTTTCTTTAGCTTGATAACTGCTTGTGATATCTTTTTACATTTTCTTGCTTATTAGCTTCTTCTTGTTATTATTATGTTATTATTATCATCAACAACTACCAAAAACAAAAACAAGAAGATCAACATTACACAAGAATACAGGGTATAGGCTACAAAACAGGGCTAAAACCTCTCCACTTGAGAGTAAAACCCACAAATCTCCTCTTCTTATAGATTTTTCAATTGACGAATTTCAAGACCAAGTCTAACCTTCTTGATGATGTGGTTCCTTTATCTAAGTCAAACCTAGTCAAATCTCTTCTAGTAGCACAACTTCGACGCCCAATAACAAATTTTCGGCCTCCACATAAAGTCTGAAATTTTCGGCCCTCCCAGCAACATTTGCTTCCACACGTGTGAGCTTATTTCGGGCTTCCAAGACTTCTTGAGACCTTTGATTGACTTTCTCCTTCTTCTAGGGCTTGAGGATGACCTAATGAGCCTTCTTTCGACCTTCTTTCTGTGCTTTCTCCAAGTTTGATCCTGCAACATCAAAACCCTAACCTTGTAGCAGAAACCCTAGTCTCCTTCGTTCACATGTGTGAAGAGAGAGAGAAATTACCCAAGTAGTAGATCTTTGTCCTTCTTCTTCCTTCACTTGCCTCTTTCTTCTTGTTCTTCGCTTGCTTGATGAGAGAATGAATTGTGTCTCTAGGAGGTTGAGTTCCCTCCTATATATAGGATTCCCAGGTGGACAAAATACCTCAAACTAGGTCGACTTCTTAGTTGGCAAGCTGACTTGGTCTTGGAGGGTATTTTGACACATTTAAATACACAAATAATTCGTTTTACAGGTTACAATGTGCTCAATGGGGTCTTCAACACATGACAATGACTCTTTTGACTTCATGTCCTAGGACAAACCCTAGAAGCACTCAATGGGTGCTTGATCTCTAAAATAAAAAACCCTGAACATGAAACCCATGTTTCAAAAATAACAATAATAATTTTTCTTTCATTTTACAATATATGAGAATCAAAAGTACATTTCATATTTATGATCACTGAACCTAGTTACACATTTTTCAACAAAAAGAGGCTGAAATGTTGATGTCATGCATGTGTAGGCCCTTTTAGGGTATGCGTTGGGATCCTTTGGTGTTAAGTCGAGTTTAGAGGGCTCCAAAAATCTAGATCTAGTGTTGGCCCTAAATCTCCGTGTAAATCATCCTTGAGACCCCAGTTTTGTGTAGGCACAAAATGGGTCTCATGGGTCTCCTGGTGATAGAATAGGTTGGTTTTGCTCCAATGTTGAGGAATTAGAGGATGGTGCTAGCCCTCCCATGTCTCAAGGGTTGAGACAAACCTCATTTGGGCCTCAGATCTACTGCCAAAATCCCATATATATTGCTCAGTCAGCTGGGGGCATGTTGGTCCAATTGCATCATCTCATGAATAATGTGGGGCAAAGTGTAGGCTATCGGGGTGATGTAGGTGCCCATGGAATGGAATGCTGCTCTCCAAGTGATAGGAATCCCATGGCTCTCAATGCTTCACTTGTAGGGTGTCACAATGCTCCTCTAGTGGACCTGTGCCCCAGTTAAGTTTCCCAACCTATGATGAAAACCACCAAGTGCATCATCCCATGAACAATGTGGGGCAAAGTGAAGGCTATTAGGGTGATGTAGGTGCCCATGGAATGGTATTATGCTGTCCAAGTGATAGGAATCCCATGGCTCTCAATGCTTCACTTGTAGGGTGTCACAATGCTCCTCTAATGGACCTGCACCCCAGTTAAGTTCCCAACGTATGATGAAAAATAGCTGCCAATCACACATAATGTCTAGTGTTGCATCTTCACCATTAGGTATAATTAATCATTAGTGCATCTAATTCACCACCTACCAATCACACATAATGTCTAGTGTTGCATCTTCACCATTAGGTACAATTAATTATTAGTGTATCTATGTGAACCAAGCTTGTTAACCAGGGCAAATTGAGACTTCATGCAGGGCTCATCTTCCAAATTTGGGGCTTTGATCACATAATAGTGTTACATCCATAGGTAGGAGTGCCTAATAGACAACTCTATTAGGTGTTCCTAACCCGTAAGGGGAAAATCATGTCCGTGGTACATCCTTCAATCAATAGGTGGCATATGAGTAATGATGGTAAGGAATGTTGTGGATGAAGGGGTCTCAGGGCCATATACTATGGGATAAGGGGTAACAACAATGCGGAAGTCCACATGTTGGGTGTAGAGATGTGAGGAGGGCAATCGTGGTTGCATGAGTTACCCCAACCTTTGCTTTTCCACCCCTCTTTATTTGTTTTTTTCTTTTTCTTTGTATTATTGCTTGAAGATCTAGGAAATGAGAGCATGTTGTGAATGATGTATAACAATTATTATCCGCCTTAAATGTGGGGCAGTTCATCGCCCACCAGGGGTTGGGACATGCAAGGGTTCCTTTTTAATGATGTGAAAGGGCAATTTTGGCCAAGGAACTAGTTGATGGCTATAATGATAAGGGGTAGAGCTCATGCTTGGTTTTTGCCCACATGTTATTATTAATGTCCCAACCATCTTGAGTTTCTTTTCTTTTTGTTTCTTGCTTGTGGCCATGATATGATTTTAACTTTCTTTTAGCTGCATCAACCTCTGGGGCAACGTTCCTCTGGGGCAACGTTTCTAAGCTCGACTCAAATATGTGGACAAGGGGAGGGGGTGTGCTAATGCTTTTGGACACAAAAGAAAAATAGTGAATAGGGCTTGTAATGTGCGGAAGGAAGTGATAAATATGGAATGGGAAAATGAAACCACGCTACCACAATCAGGGTTTCCAAGTAGTGCCCTTCCTAAAGCCATAAAACCATAGACCAATAGGGAAGATCTCATAGGAACAAAACAATGGTCAAATCCCTTCCTTCTTCCAAGTCACCCAATAATCCACGCCAAAATTCCCAAATGAAAAACAAGCATAATCACCCTATTGCACAATGAAAAACATACCTTGTGGGTCAAATTGTGCACCTTCTAACATGTGCTCTTGATAAATGGGCAAGGGAACATATAACTGATGCATGCGACGGAGATAAAATGGCATATCACATGCTACAAAGTGGTTGTAAGGTGCTGCTGCCTATCAGCTGGAAGAAGATGAATAGGAGAAAAGTTATCCTAGGTGTACCCACTTTTGGTGGGTAACATGCAGCATAGAGCAAGATTTGAGAGCTCTCCCAGAAAGAGGGAGAGAATCGTGAAGAAACATTTTCTCCAGGTCCACTTCTATTAGAAATTATTGTTGCTTATGTTATGGAATTACATCAGATGGATGTAGAGGCCATTTTGAAGCGTACATGGGACCACCTTAAAGCTTTGAGGGTCATGAAAGAATCTCTTGATTGCAAAAAGAAGAATGTACCTCAAACTTGGATTGATGGATCAAGGTTGATCCTATATGTTTTGTTTCTCACGAATGCAGAAGGACTCGTGTTAGAGGGAGCAGTTATGGTAAAAAGACTCGCTTTCCCAATAGAGGAATCAATCAGGGAACCATATTTTAGCTTTTGAGGGGTTTGACCTCTGAGTTGAAGATGATGGACTATCATTGAGTTTGTCAGACTAGATAGCTGATTTGCTAGAAAACGATAGTGGCAGAGGGAGCAACTAGGATTACCAAAACAGGATCTCTTTTAGAAAGAGCACACAATCAGGGTAACTAGGAATTAGTCGATCAACTTATTGTCAAACTGAGATGTGGCTCAGCATATGTTAAAGTACCAACATGGTATAGTTGGTTATGGCACAACCAGATATAGTTTGAGATATGACTCAAACAATGAAGTACTACTGCAGATATATACAAATTGAAATTGGGCAGAAGTCAAAAAGAGTTCATTAGGATATCACTTCAATTTGTGCTCTGTTATGATTTCTTGGATAAGTAGGAAACACATATTTGACGCACTTAGTTTTGCAAAGGTAAAGTATATTGTAGCTTGGTTGGCAAGTCGAGTAGTAGTATGGCTTCAAAAACTACTTATAGGATTGTTTGATCAAGTGCAGACGATGACCATAATGATAGGTCAAAGCACATAGAGATCTGTTACCAAGACATGGTACAAAAAGAAGCGTTATGGCTCCAGTACTATTCTACAGTCAACCAGTCAACCAAATTGCTGACAAAGCCTTCGTCCTGGGATGGAGTCTATATACTTAATGGACACGTTTGCAGTGATTAATTATGTCTCTCTTAGCAATAAGGGGTGATGAAATTGCAGCATCGAGGATAGTCATTTTCCCTAGGTGTGGTTGACCAAGATTAGGGAAAATGGTCCAGAGTGTTGATGTGATAGCATCATGGATAGACACTCTCCCTGTGTCAAGTATGAACAAAATTAGGGAGAATTGTCTAGTAGAGGATAATCTTTCCTCTTGTGTAAGTATGTTGACCATAATTAGGAAAAATGGTCCTAGAGGCCCAATAGTCACTCAGTTGAGTGGGTGCCTTTTAGCATCAGGCTCAATGTACTCTACAAATAGGTTGAGTGAGTCCATTTAGCATCATGGCCTAGAGTGAGGCTTTTTGGATTTGCGACCAGAGTACTCAAATGGATTGAGCATGTCCCTAGGGTTTCACCACAAGTCAAAGATATTGACCAGGATGATGGTGAGCCAAGACTAGTCAATATATCATCAATAACCAAAATCATGGTGACTAGTTGATGCTACTAATGTACCATGTGCTAAGAGTATCGACTAGGATTATGGTGATGGTGCACCATAGGTTAGAGGTACCAACTGGAATTATGGTAAATAATTGATGATGTTGATTTACCATGAGCCAGAGTTGTTGACCAGGATTATGGTAATTAAATGATGTTGATGTTAATGATGAATTGTTATAATCTTTTCTTAGAGAATTTTGTCAAAACAAGAACATATAGATAGTCATTATGAATACCTCCCTAACTAAGAGGGGGTGTTGAATTTTTGTAGTTATCATTAGTCTTCATAATTAATATTTTAGCTCTTATTTGTAATGATAAATATAAAACATGTTCTTCATGCTATTCTTGAAAGAGAAATTTTAAGGCATGTTCTTTTCAAAAGAGAAAATTTGAATTTTTGGCTCCAAAGAAGCTAAGTTGGCCGTCCTCTTTTTTTTTCACGATACTGGAGTCTAGGTTAAGTCTAGGTTAGAATCTTACAATCACTGGCGCTACCAATCCAAGTATCACAACAAACTACTTTGCATAGCAGAATAATATATAACAATAAATCTACTAGTCCACAAAATATATAAATTTTTACAATTTTTACAACAACCCTATGTCATGTCCCTTCTCAAACACATTTGTTACAGGGCGCTGCTACACAATTTTGCACAATTTTGGCTAAGGAAGAGAAGCCATCATTTTTGACTTAGGGACTTAGGAGGCAATTTGACTTAATTTGGTTGCTAGTGGAATGTGGGGGCCACCCACATGGGAATTTGAATTGGCCCATTCGAATAGCTTGGAGGGAAAGTCGAGTAGGTGCATGGAGCGGCCCACATGGGAATTTGAATTGGCCCATTCGAATAGCTTGGAGGGAAAGTCGAGTAGGTGCATGGAGCGGCCCACATGAAGCAAGGGAGGCCCAAGGCATTATAAGGAGAGAGCAGCTCTCATTTTGGGATTCATTCATACATCTTGCAAATAAAATCACTTGACTGTTCACTCTGCTATTTAGCTGAGTCAAACGGTTGTTTAGCCACCAATCTCTCAAGCGGGAGATTCAACCTCTACTTCAATGGACCATCCGTGCCCGCCCTAGAGAGGTAGTTCTACAAGGATTTCAGGAGTTCTAGGGCAATGACATAGCACCACCAACCAGCGCAGAGCAAGGAGTGTGTATTTCTGGGCAGCTAGGAAACACGCAGAGGGAGATTGAGGTAACTAGAGATTTGATTGCTTGTCCGGGAGTTGGGGAGTTGAGCTAGCAGCATTAGACCAACGTTCTTGCTGGGTTTTACAGCCACCTGAGCCAACATTCCAGCAATTCGAACTGTTGGGCTGGGGGACAGTGCAGAGGCCACACAACAGAATTTCATGGTACTTGGGAGCAGCTGAGTTGGACCAAGAGATCATTCGGGGAGTCAAGTATTGGATAGCATGGGTGAACTCAGCATTTTGGAGAAGTTTTCAGGTGGATTTACAGGCAGTTTCCAGCAAGTTGAAATTGATAGCTAGAGCTGAGGTGAGGCTCCAAGGGGGTCGAAAATCAAAAGTCTAAACCAGCCAAAATCCTTTCTGGGTTTTCTTGGGTTTTTGACAAGGATCCTGAAGATAATGTTTCATAATTTTTTGAGCACCGAAGGTGGGGTTTTAAGTTGATTATTTGCGGCTGATAGTGTAGAATCGTTGGGGATCGAATAGTGCCTTTGGGGGTCGATTTTGGGATGTCCAAATTGGGCCAAACCATTTCTAGGTTTTTGTGGGTTTTGGCCAAGAAGTCTAGGGTTAAAAGCATATAAATTTTTAGGCAGTTTCAGTGCACCTCCCAGCCATTCAACTTTAGTAGAGCAATAGTTTCTAGGCAGCGTAGTGCAAATTTTTGCAACAGATGAGCAACCTTCAACTCAACCATTTTCCTACCTGGTTTTGGTCCTACTTGTCCTTTCAGACAAGGCCAAGTCCACCATTCCATCATCTATTGTATTTGACTTGCAGAAATATAATAAAATGGCTCAGAAGTTCTCCATTTGCAGCTTTTATATGGGTGTTTGTTGAATATTTCGCTTTTAGTAATTTGCTGCATGTATTATTTTCTTGTTATCACTTGTATTCCTAATAAGGATCATTACAGTGGTATCAAAGCATGATCTTGGTCCAAGTGTGGGAAATTAGTCAGAAGATCATGGAAGCTTTGGGTATGAGTGCATAGTGACGGGTGAAATCGGAGACAAATCCATGGTTCAAGGGAAATCCAATATGCAGAAATTCTGGGGTAGAATTCATTGGGACGATGAGAGGTTGGCCCAGTTGAGGAGGGTGACAGACCAAACCCATTCTCACCCTTACAACAAAGACGTTAGATGTGAGCAGGCCGTGGGGGGGCAACCATTTACATTGTGTGGGGAAAGTCGATCAGATTAGGGCACCAGATCTCCTGAAAAGGAGGAGACAGGACAAAGATGGTCAGAGGGTGAGACTAGGGGCACTTTTGCTAGTGGAGACCTGGCTTTAGATATCACGAGTCTGAGGAGGAGGTTGAGCATTACACTAAGAGCCCACAGGATGGTGAGGAGCACATCGATATACCTGGTTTAGCACAAGAGTCACCTTTATTAGAGACCTCCTTGATAGCCCTAGTTGACACACTGGTGGAGAGGATAGAGCTTTACTCGCATAGAGCCATTTATTGAGGGGGTGCCATCCCTGGACGAGATGCCAACAATTGCTAAGGTATCTGGAGCCATGATCAAGTTTACAGGTGATAGATGCCCACGATAGTTCCATCAATTTCAGGCCAACCTTCTAGCATTAAAAAGGAAGGCCGCGTTAGTGCGAGAGGCGATTCTGCTGCAGATCGAGGAGCTGGAGGGCATGAGAGTGGTTTGTGCCGAGTCCACGACCAAATTGACTCACGTTGGGGAGTTGTTGGATTCCCTACTCGTGCAACTACAGTGCACATTGGAGCGTGAGAGCAGCACTCTTCGGGCATACATAGACGGGGCTGGCAACGCTGTTAGGTTACCTTAGCCCATTGGACAGAGGGAGACAGAGCTACCTAGTCAGATTGTATGTATTAACCAGGATGGCGATATGAGACGACCCGAGTTGCACAGGGTGCAACACCCGCATGCTGGGGTTGTTCTATGTGCGAGAGTTCGTGCATTTGATCCCTCTCTTGGGGTGGGTGGTGAGAGATTTTGAGTTGGTACCTGGTGGAGTGGACTATGGAGATGGTAGTGGACCTAGGTGGAGGTCAACTGGAGTTTCTAGGCATTAGGGATGCTGGAAGCCTTGAATGGCATTGGGATCCCGGAGGGACCACCTATCATTTCCCATGTGTGCCAGTTGACTACAACCGGGATGGTGTAGTTGACCTAGCAGCTGAGCATGCACATTCTCTAGGGGAGTCTCTGTCAGCACTAGTGGCCGACCAGTTTATGGACAGAATCTTTTATTTTTCTTGGTATGGCATTTGTACACGAGATCAGAGGGTGATCAACATACTCTTATAGGAGTTTGTGAGAGGAGGTGGCATTGGCAGGCCACTAGATGGTGCCTTGCAAGGGGTTGGGGGCTCTTCACTTTTGTGTGGGGCACAAAGGACACATAGGAGCGGAGTAGTGGTGGCATCACTGCTGACACATAAGGAGAGTCACTTCTCAGATCCCTTTGGGGGATTTGGACGGAAGATCCATTCATCGGCGGGGATAATGATGCGATGGCAGAGGTGATGATACTGATCGGGTGTGGCCTGACACGTAGAGACAACTCTAGGCAATCATATCCAGGGATGTGTGGGAGCATCTAACATTGAGCAGTGGTCTATAGGTGGGCATGGAGATGCATGGTGGTGTGCTGGAGTGTGTTGGACTGTGTTGCGGAGTGGGAGTGCCTCACATCGCAGTGAGTACGTGCGGGGAGTGACAGGTGCAGTGACACAAGTAGGAAGCAAGATGGTACAGGATGGCATAGATGCAGCCGAGGGTATCCAACAATGTACAGTGGCATGTCCACGGGTACTGGGATGATCAGTGGTATGGAGAGGCTTATGGTGTTGCACAATGAGATCTTGGAGTGTTGCCTCCAGGGACACCCATTGACGAAGATACCGGGCATACCTTTGGGTGTAGTTCACCCAGGATTGATGGGGACACAAATGAGCGATACTTGATGGTATCCGTGGGGACTCACACTCCTGACCTTCTTCTATGTCACTTACAGGAATGGGTGATGTGGTTGTTTTCCTTTGACACTCTGGGCACGAGTAGCAGGGTATGGGGAGCTCATCCAAGATATTTGGATTAGACTTGGCGCTATAGAGAGGAGACTTCTCAGCAGGGGTATCGAGTCGGTGCGTGAGTGAGGAATGAGGTGATCACTGACAGGGATGGCATATCATTCATCACTGATCCTGTGCCTGTGGCACTGGTCACAAGGGAGACATGTTTCACTTTTTCCACAAAGCATGTTTGGACCATGCATGACCAAAGGATACCATGTATGACTAAGACAGTTGTCTAGTATGTATTCGGGTTCCTGACATTGTATTGACACATTCTCTAGGGGGCGGGTAGCCGAACCAGTGGCGATGGTTGGCAGGAGCAGGATGGATCCACATACACTAAGTTGATTGCGTGTATCAGATACCCATCTATCAATTGCATTAAGGGGGTAGCTATTTGGCACACGTGGTTTCCAGTAGTCATCAGTACTACATAGTGGCAGGCATTGGACAATTTAGCATGCCTCAAATTAGTTCATAATGTATGGAGCCTATATATGGGTGGCATGCAGAGACTAGAGATGAGGGCCAAAGGGATTCCATCGGTTGTCAAGGCTATGTCGCAGCAGGTCTCCCTACGGGATGTAGGGATTCAATGGATCGATAGATCACTTGTGATGAGTGGAGTCGTGGCAGAGAGTGATATAGTTCGCTCTTGGGATGACACATGGGGGTTCACAGAGGGTTTCATCATATGGGGAGGCAAACATTCTCTATTGCTACACAGGTTCGGAGTTAGATTTGAATGGGTAGGCCTTGGTGCCATGGAGATGCTCAGGCAAGACGTGTCTCGCCTCTTTCAGTATTCCACCATCAAGTTCCAAGGGAGGAGGATACTGTCTGCGCACGATGGGGAGTATGACATAGTCAGAGTAGCACAATGTCAACATGGTGGCACCACTCTAGGACTAGCAGGGAACTAGGGCATCACATCTCTTCACAGCTCAATAACCTTTAGGGATGCATCAGCTACTGTAGGGGGAGATCATACATATCTTCCATTGGGCTTAAGCGAGTCAATGATGGAGCAAGGGACTTTTAGTACTTGCACTGGGTAGGATAGTGAGTGGAGCGAGGGGAGCTTCATGTTGGACAGGATGGCCTGGGATCCCAGTATTAAAGGATTCTTTCATATCAGGGACGATTCAGTGGCACATCTGGGATCCTTGCACGTGTTGCAGTGACAGTGGGGAGCAACAGTGAGAGAGGATGCTCGTTCAGGCATTGCTTGAGGAAAAACGATTTTTGGAGCGTTGGAAGAACTTGTTGGATGAGGATGCCACCTGGTAGGGTGAGCACATATTGGAATTTGGAGCACCCATCTTTGAGGTTGCTTGAGGGCAAGCAACATTTGGGAGGGGAGGACTGTCATGTCCCTTCTCAAACACATTTGTAACAGAGTGCTGCTACACAATTTTGCATAATTTTGGCTAAGGAAGAGAACCCATCATTTTCGACTTAAGGACTGAGGAGGCAATTCGACTTAATTTGGTTGCTAATGGAATGTGGGGGCCACCCACATGGCAATTCGAATTGGCCCATTCAAATAGCTTGGAGGGAAAGTCGAATAGGTGGATGGAGGGGCCCACATGAGGCAAGGGAGGCCCAAGGAGTTATAAGGAGAGAAAAACTCTCATTTTCGGATTCATTCATACATCTTGCAAACAAAATCACTTGACTGTTCACTCTGTTGTTTAACTGAGTCAATCAACTATTTAGCCATGAATCTCTCAAGCGAGAGATTCAACCGTGCCCACCCTAGAGAGGCAGTTCTACAAGGATTTCAGGAGTTTCAGGGCAGTGACATAGCACCACCAACCAGCGCAGGGCAAGGAGTGTGTATTTCTGGGCAGCCAGGAGACACACAAAGGGATATTGAGGCAAGCAAAGATCTAATTGCTTTTCTGGGAGTTGGGGAGCTGAGGTAGCAGCATTAGACCAATGTTCTTGCTAGGTTTTACAGCCCCCTGAGCCAACATTCCAGCAATTCGAACTGTTGGGCTAGGGGACAGCGCAAAGGCCACACATCAGATTTTTGTGGTACTTGGGAGCAGTTGAGTTGGGCCAAGAGATTATCCGGGGAGTCAAGTATTGGATAACACGGGGGAACTCAACATTTTGGAGAAATTTTTAGGTGGATTTAGAGGCAATTTCCAGTAAGTTGAAATTGGCATCTAGAGTTGAGGTGAGGTTCCAAGGGGGTCAAAAATCAGAAGTCTAAACCATCCAAAATCCTTTCTAGGTTTTTCTGGGTTTTTGACAAGGATCCCAAATATAAAGTTTCATAAATTTTTGAGCAATGGAGGTGGGGTTTTAAGTCGAATCTTTGCAGCAGACAATGTAGAATTGTTGGTGATCGAATAGTGCCTTTGGGGGTTGATTTTGGGAAGTTCAAATCAGGCCAAACCATTTATGGGTTTTTTTGTGTTTTGGCCAAGAAGTCTAGGGTTAAATGCATATAAATTTTCGGGCAGTTTCAGTGCACCTCCTAGCCATTCGAACTTCAACAAGGCAACAGTTTCTAGGCAACACGGTGCAGATTGGTGCAACAGATGGGCAACCTTCAACTCAACCATTTTCCTAGCTCGGTTTGGTCCTGCTTGTCCTTTCAGACAAGCCTAGGTGTACTGTTCCATCATCTATTGTATTTGACTTGCATAAATATAATAAAATGGCTCAAAAGTTCTCCATTTGCAGCTTTTATATAGGTGTTTGTTGAATATTTCGTTTTTGTAATTTGCTGCATGTATTATTTTCTTGTTATCACTTGTATTCCTATTAAGGATCATTACACCCAACTTCATTATATTAATCAACTGTTAATACAACAGTCTAGGGCTCACATACTAGGGATAATGACCTTCATACATCCACTAGTATAAGTATACAAGAATAAGATACACTGGCGATCTAGGGATAATGGCCCTCATATATCCACTAGTACAAGTATACAAGAATAAGATACACTGACGATCTAATTGATGTAGATCTCAATCACAACTACTTTGCCGTATCCAGAACACACTGCCTTTATCAATGCATCAACTCCTTTAGGCCATTGAACTCGACTCTCCAATCTTCCCTCTAGCTGATCATGAGTCCATCCCTAACCAACACATAGGGTCTTCACGCTCACTAGCGGCGCCTTTGTCCTTTAAGGCCACAACACTTTGAGTATTCTTGCCCACTACTGCTCCTCAACTACATAGAGACTTCTTGTCTTCCTACGCTACTCAAATGAAGACAAAAATAGGGGAGGATGGCTGCCTGCTATCACTGCTAGAAGTGCTTCTCCAACAATGAGCACATCAACTCTGCCTCTCCTACCAGCTCGTTAGTTCTTCAATGCACTACACTTAGGGCATCTTTGGAAACCTCCTTGCTGCCCTCCAACATCCTTGAGATTACCAATACAAATTTGTCCTATACTAGGACTGCCAACCTCCTAGCAAACCATCAACTTAGAGAGCATTTACCTCTGATTAAGGGAACCTTCTTCCAGTGGTTTGCAACTAGGTCTGAACACAATTGTTTGAAGTTTTTTGGCCTTGTTAGGGCACCAGACCAACCCTCAAGTAGTCCTCAAAACAACCTCCAATCTCTGCGTCCTCCCTTCCATACGACCTGTCCCTAACAAAGTTGCTCCTCCAGTGTATTGCAACCTTATTTCAAGCTGTTCCAACCAAGGTTCAACACCTAAACAAAGGTTTGTCCTGCGTTCTACTTAACTTGTACTTGCAATGGATATAAGACAAACCTAAAACAATCCCAAAACCTCCATGTCCTTGTCCTCTTACCTGAGTTGCAACTGCCTCACTTCAAATGCTGTCACATATGATATATTTGTACTTGGTTGACACCTTCTAGCCTCAATGAGTCCCTTTAGTTATATGTTTCATGGGTGGCACAACTAGCCCTCTTCTAGGGCTATCCTAAACCAAGGCCGACCTGATTTTTGTGACACTTTGCCCTCACATAATCTTCAAAAAATATTTCCTCCATTTCTAGACCTCTAATTTGAGTGATTTTCGCTGCCCATTGCTCCTCTAGGGATCCTCTAACACCTCCATGTGTCAAATCACTCAACCTCTTCTTGTTTTTTCCCCCGATCCAACCCCACAAAGCACTTTTGTGGCGATATCAGGAAGAATAATAATGCCATTAGGTTGTCTTGTATAAATGATTTACTAATCCAGTGCCCCTTACAAATTTAAAGCCAGATGAACCTACTTGAATGCATTTATAAATGAACCCTTCCTCCTTTTTATACTATTTTTTCTAACATTACTTTATGGCCAAACCCCTAAAATTATGATTATATAAATAGGGTTGATCTGCTTACAATTATTTCTCCTACATAGGTTTTCTTTCTTGAACTTGTTTTCTTTTGTTTCTCTTTAGTCTTGTTTTTAATTAGAGTTCAATCTTGAGTTAACCTTTCAAATAAGCTACCATGCTTGTTGTCCCATTCATCACTATTGTTGGTATCAAATTTGCTTGGAAATGTTTTCATAATATTGTTGATCTCTAAGTAAGATTTTTCACAAAATGTTTTGATATTTGTTCCGTGTTTCTTAAAACATTTTGTGTGTATTTAATATTACTCAATACTTTTTTTGGTGTGTAGGGTGTTCTTGGTTGGACATAAATGCATTTTGGCGTTGTAAATCAATGTTTCTCTTTACTCGTTTTATTTTTTCGATACGTAGGGTGTCCTTGGTTGGACATCAACGCATTTTGGGGTTGTAGATCAATGTTTCTCTTTACTTGTTTTATTTTTGTTAGTTTTGTTGTTGTTGGTTCTTATTTGGTGTAAAACCCATGCATGCTTTGATATGGAAACCTATTTTGCAGCAACATATATGTATGGTCCCATATGTGTTTTTGTTTAAATTTGAGACATCTTACATTATTAATCATTTGTTTAATTATTGAATGTAATGTAATGTAGGTAAAGGAATGTGGAGAATTTATGATGAAACTATTGAACTATTTCCATGAAAGAGACATTGTTGTAGAGTGCAAAGGTTGAGGTTAGTTTTTTGCCCCATATGTGTTTTTGTTTAAATTTGAGACATCTTACATTATTAATCATTTGTTTAATTATTGAATGTAATGCAATGTAGGTAAAGGAATGTGGAGGATTTGTGATGAAACTATTGAACTATCTCCATGAAAGAGACATTGTAGTAGAGTGCAAAGGTTGAGGTTAGTTTTCTTTTGATGCAAATGCCATGTATGATCTGCTATGTACTCTTTGTTATTACAAATGCTCTAGATCTCCTCCCTCCTTACATATTAAGTGTTCATGATTTTTGGGGTTTGCATAAGGTGCATTTTCTAGCGAATAAGATTACTCATAATATTTTTAGTCTCCACTAAGATTTCTCATAAGATTCATAAGATATTGTGATCTTTGTTTCATAATTCTCACAATATTTGATGTGTATTTAATATTTGTCAAAATATTTTTTAGTCTCTATTTAATACTTATTTATTATTTGATATGCAGGATGTCCTTGGTTTGCCATTGGTTCGCCATGGATGCTTTAGTTATAGTGCAAGAGTCTATTCTTATTTGTCTTTTTTTTGTTCATATTTTTGGTTATATTGTTTTCTTTGTTGTTTTGTTTTATGCTTTTCATGTATGGTTGTTATGTCTTTTGTATTGGTGAGCATGGCCATGCTAATTGATGGTTTGATATTTATTTATTTTGTGTTTTTTTTATTTAATTTTCTTTTGTTAGCATTTTCTTTTGGGTTGAATAGTGTGGGTTTAGCGATGATCTATAGTCCTAGAGTGTAATGGCAAAGGAAAATGAGTAAAGGAAAATGAGGTATGTATGGGAGAATTTGCACCTTTATGCATAAAGGTGACCAAGGTATGTATGGGGAACTTGTTTGTTACTAACATAATCATATGATTTTATATCCATTTTTATTTAACTCAAATGTTGCTCCATCATTGTATCATGTGTGGGTTTAGCAATGATCCATAGTCCTCGAGTGTAATGGGCGAAGGTAAGAAGGCAAAGGAGGTATGTATAAGAGAATTTTCTTGTTTATGCATAAATGTGACCAAGGTAAGTATGGGGAACTTGTTTGTTACTAACATATATGTTGCTCCTTTAACTCATATGTTGCTCCATCATTGTATCATGTGTGTTTGTTGAAATGCAGATGCAATAAATTAAGAGTTGAATAGTGTGGGTTTAGGGATGATCCATAGTTCACAAGTATAATGAGCAAAGATGAAGGAGGTATCTATATGTATGGGGGATTTTCTCCTTTATGCATAAAAGAGAACAAGGTATGTATGGGGAATTTACTTGTTTGTTACTACATAATTATTTGGTTTTATGTCCATTTTTATTTAACTCATATGTTGCTCCATCATTGTATCATGTGTGTTTGTTGAAATGTAGATGCAATACAAATTAAGGGTTGAATAGTTTGGGTTTAGGGATGATCCATAGTTCACAGGTATAATGGGAAAAGACGAAGGAGGTATGTATATGTATGGGGGATTTGCTCTTTTATGCATAAAGGAGAGCAAGGTATGTATGGGGATTTGCTATTTTATGCATAAAGGAGAACAAGGTATGTATGGAGAACTTGTTTTTTAGTACATAATTATATAGTTTTATGTCAATTTTTATTTAACTCATATGTTGCTTCATCATTGTATCATGTGTGTTTGTTGAAATGTAGATGTCACATAGATTAAGAAAGGTGAAGGAACACATGACACTACTATTCTCTTTGCGTGAGAGAGATAGAGGGTGAGTTATATTTTGTTACAAAACTCATTTTTAAATTAGATGCATATTATATTATTTGAGATTTATTTATATAATGAGTGCTATGCAAATGTGGGTAAAACAAGGTGGTGTGTAGTATTAAGGGAATTACGGTTTTTTTTTTTTATATGAGAGGGACTTGCAAATTTTGAGGAGAACAAAGGAAAAAAGTGTGTTTTGTTTTGGTTAGACATGGATATCTTCTCGTTTCATTACAGTTGTTCTCCTTCCCCCTTATTGAGGAATTATGATTTTTGGTCATTACATAAAATGTACTTTTGCATAATATTTCTCATAAGACATTTTGTTTTGGTTTATGATTTCTCATAATATATGTAAGCACCTATTTGGTACATTGTGTGGTAACTTAAACCAGGTCCTAACATCCCATGATTACACAAGCATACTGGGTGAACCCATGGTTACACAAGTATAGTGGGTGAAGGCAGAGATTGAGGTGGTATGTATAGTTCCATCTGCCTTGTACTTAAATTCAAGGCATCTTACATTGTTTGTCATCTATCTAATTATTGACCACATACGTGTAATGCAGGTAATGCAAATGTGGAGAATCACTCACTAAAGTGTTGAAATGTATTTGTGGGTGGGAGACTATGGTAGAGGTCAAAGGTAGAGGCAAAGGTATGTGTGAGTTTTCTTTTGATGCAAATATTCATATCGTCCACTATTTACCTATATACAATCATCCATCGTTATCTATTTAGGTTTTATGATTTTTAGTTTTTACATAAGTTGTACTTTCTAGTGCATAAAATTATTCATAATATCTCACAAAATATTTAATTTTTTCCATAATGTCTTATTGAGTGTAATGCAATGCAGATAATGGAATGTAAAGAATCACTAGCTAAACTATTGAAATATCTTTATCAGAGAGATAAAGGTAAAGACAAATGTGGAGGTAAGTTCCTTTTTGTACCAAATTTGTTTATGATTTGTTACGAGGTCTTTCTCATTTCAAATACAACGTTCTCCTCCCTCTTAACGATTTAGGTTTGATTAATTGTGCATAAGGTTATTCATAATATTGTGCATAAGGTTACTCATAATATTGTTGGTCTCTAATTAAGATTTATAATAAGATATTTTGATATTTTTTTCATGTTACTCACCATTGTGTATTTAATATTACTCATTTTGTTTGTGCAGGGTGTTATTAGTTGGCCACTGACGCATTTTGGGGTTGTAGATTGGTGTCTCCTTCTGTTGTTTCTCTTTCCCTTTTATATTTTTATAAGTTTTGTTGTTTTTTTGTTATTATTGTGATTTTCCCTTTGTTTTGTTTATTTTTTCACATTTGTGAGCATGGCCATGCTAATTTGTAGTTTGATGTTTTTTTCTTCTTATGTGCTCTCCTTTTATATTTTTCTTGTTTTTGTTCTTTTGTTTTGGGTTCTTGGATGAGAGGGAAGAAATCAAACAAGTCATTTGGTTTAGTTCCAAAAGTGTAGTGGGCAATGGCAATGGAGGTATGTATTAAGGAATTTACTTGTTTATTGGTATATAGTTTTATCCTTTTTTAATTTAACTCATTTGGTGCTTCATACTTATTTGTTTTGTTTGAATTTAAATGCAGTGTAGGTTAAGGAAGACATAGGAGCACTATAATAAAGGTGAACAACGTACGCATGGGGAACTTGCTTGTTTGTTACTTAATAATTATATAGTTTTATGTCCATTTTTATTTAACTCATATGTTTCTTCATAAGGGTTGAATAGTGTGGAGGGATGATCCATAATTCACAAAGTGTAATGGACAAAGGTGAAGAAGGTATGTATATGTATGGGGGTTTGTTGTTTATGCATAAAGGTGAACAAGGTATGTATGGGGAACTTACTTGTTTGTTACTAAATAATTATATAGTTTTATGTCCATTTTTATTTAACTCGTATGTTGCTTCATCATTGTATCTTGTGTGTTTGTTTAAATGTAGATGTGACATAGATTAAGAAAGGTGAAGGAACACGTGAAACTACTATTCTCTTTGCGTGAGAGAGATGTGAGTCACCATAGCAAAGGTAGACCTTTGAAGCAAAGATAGAGGGTGAGTTATATTTTGTTACAAAACTCATTTTTAAACTAGATGCATATTATATTATTTGAGATTTATTTATATAATGAGCGTTATGCAAATGTGGGTAAAGCAAGGTGGTGTATAGTGTCAAGGAAACTACATAATTTTTTTATATGAGAGAGATTTGCAAATGAAAGGAGAACAAAGGAAAAAATTGTTTTCTCTTTTGGTTAGACATGGATGTCTTTTCGTTTCATTACAATCGTTCTCCTTCCCCCTTCCTTGTTGAGGAATTATGATTTTTGGGCATTACATAAGATGTCCTTTTGCATAATATTACTCATAAGACATTTGTTTTGGTTTGTGATTTCTCATAATATATTAATTATCTGTTTGGTATATTGTGTGGCAACTTAAACTAGGTCCTAACAACCCATGATTACATGGGCATGCTGGGTGAACCCATGGTTACACAAGAATAGTGGGTGAAAGAGAAGATTGAGGTGATATGCATGGTTCCATCTGCATCTTACGTTATTTTTCATCTATCTAATTATTGACCACATACGTTGTAATGCAGGTAATGTAAATGTGGAGAATCACTAACTAAAGTGTCGAAATGTATTTGTGAGTGGGAGATTGTGGTAGAGTGCAAAGGGAGAGGCAAAGTTATGTGTGAGTTTTCTTTTGGAGCAAATAATTCATATATCTTCCACTATTACGAATATACGTCATCCCTTGTTATTTATTTAGGGTTTATGATTTTTATTCTTTACATAGATTGTACTTTCTAGTGCATAATATCTCACAACATTTTGTGTGTATTTAGTTTTTTCATAATGGGAGATTGTGGTAGAGTCCAAAGAGAGAGGCAAAGGTATGTGTGAGTTTTCTCTTGGAGCAAATATTCATATATCTTCCACTAATACCAATATACATCATCCCTTGTTATTTGTTTAGGGTTTATGATTTTTATTCTTTACATAGATTGTACTTTCTAGTGCCTAGAATTATTCATAGTATCTCACAACATTTTGTGTGTATTTAGTTTTTTCATAATGTCTTATTGAGTGCAATTAGTTTTTTCATAATGTCTTATTGAGTGCAATGCAATGCAGATAATTTGATGTGAAGAATCACTAGTTAAACCACTGAAATATATTTATCATAGAGAGATTATAGTAGAGTGTAAAGGTAAAGACAATGGTAGAGGTGAGTTCTTTTTTGTGCAAAATCTATTTATGATTTGTTATGAGGTCTTTCTCCTTTCAAAATACAATGTTCTCCTATTGTGCAGAAGGTTACTCATAATATTGTTGGTTTTTAATTAAGTTTTCTCATAAGATATTTTGATATTATTTTCATGTTACTCAATATTGTGTATTTAATATTACTCATATGTTTGGTGTGCAGGGTATTATTAGTTGGCCATTGATGCATTTTGGGGTTGCAGATTAGTGCCTCCGTTCGTTGTTTCTCTTTTATTTTTATATTTTTATTAGTTTTGTTGTTTTTTGTTCTTGTTGCCATTTTTTTTTTGGCCATGCTAATTTGTAGTTTGATATTTTTTGTCTTATGCTCTCTCCTTTTCCATTTTTCTTGTTTTTGTTCTTTTGTTTTGGGTTTGTGGGTGAGAAGGAAGCAATCAAACAAGTCATTTGGTTTAGTTCCAAAAGTGTTGTGGGCAATGCAAATGGAGGTATGTATCAAGGAATTTACTTGTTTACTGGAATATAGTTTTATCCTTTTTTAATTTATCTCTTTTGGTGCTTCATACTTATTTGTTTTCTTTGAATTTAAATGTAATGTAGGTTAAGGAAGACAGAGGAGCACTATAACAAAGGTAGAGGCAAAACCATAATTATATGGTTTTATGTCCATTTTTATTTAACTCATATGTGCTCGATCATTGTATCATGTGTGTTTGTTGATATGTAGAGGCAATACAAATTAAGGGTTGAATAATGTGGAGGGATGATCCATAGTTCACAAGTGTAATGGGCAAAGGTGAAGAAGGTATGTATATGTATGGGGGATTTATGCATAAAGGTGAACAAGGTGTGTATGGGAACTTACTGGTTTGTTACTACATAATTAAACATAATTAGACAGAGGAGCACTATAACAAAGGTAGAGGAAAAACCATAATTATATGGTTTTATGTCCATTTTTATTTAACTCATATGTGCTCCATCATTGTATCATGTGTGTTTGTTGATATGTAGAGGCAATACAAATTAAGGGTTGAATAATGTGGAGGGATAATCCATAGTTCACAAGTGTAATGGGCAAAGGTGAAGAAGGTATGTATATGTATGGGGGATTTATGCATAAAGGTGAACAAGGTGTGTATGGGAACTTACTGGTTTGTTACTACATAATTAAACATAATTATATAGTTTTATGTCCATTTTTATTTAACTCATATGTGGCTTCATTGTTGTATCATGTATGTTTGTTGAAATGTAGATGTGGCATAGATTAAGAAAGGTGAAGGAACACGTGAAACTACTATTCTCTTTGCGCGAGAGATGTGAGTCACTATCGCAAAGGTAGACCTTTGAAGCAGAGATAAAGGGTGAGTTATATTTTGTTACAAAACTCATTTTTAAATTATATGCAAATTATATTATTTGAGATTTATTTATATAATGAGTGTTATGCAAATTTGGGTAAAACAAGGTGGTGCATAGTATGAGAGAGACTTGCAAATGTTTAGGAGAACAAAGGAAAAAAGTGTATTTTCTTTTGGTTAGACATGGATATCTTCTCATTTCATTACAATTGTTCTCCTTCCCCTTCCTTATTGAGGAGTTATGTTTTTTGGTCATTACAAAAGATGTACTTTTGCATAATATTACTCATAAGACATCTTGTTTTGGTTTATGATTTCTCATCATATATCTAAGCATTTGTTTGGTACATTGTGTGGCAACTTAAACCAGGTCTAATAACCCATGATTACACAAGCATACTAGGTGAACCCATGGTTACATAAGCATAGTGGGTGAAGGCAAAGATTGAGGTGATGTATATGGTTTATCTGTGTGCACTTAAATTCAAGGCATCTTACATTATTTGTCATCTATCTAATTGTTGACCATGTATGTTGTAATGTACATAATGTAAATGTGGAGAATCACTAACTAAAGTGTTGAAATGTATTTACCTATACACGATCATCCCTCATTATTTATTTAGGGTATGATTTTTAGTCTTTACATAAGTTGTACTTTCTAGTGCATAAAATTATTCATAATATCTCACAACATTTTGTGTGTATTTAGTTTTTTTTTGTAATGTCTTATTGAGTGCAATGCAACGCAGATAATGGAACGTGAAGAATCACAAGTTAAGCTACTAAAATATCTTTATCAGAGAGATAAAGGTAAAGACAAAGGTAGAGGTGAGTTTTTTTTTTTTGGCAAAATTTGTTTATGATTTGTTACGAGGTATTTCTCCTTTCAAATACAATTTTCCTCCTTAACGATTAACCTCTCCTTTCAAATACAACGTTCTCCTCCCTCTTAACAATTTAGGTTTGATTAATTGTGCATAAGGTTACTAATTATCTTATGCATAAGGTTACTCATAATATTGTTGTTCTCTAATTAAGATTTCTCATAAGATATTTTGATATTTTTTTCATGTTACTCAACATTGTGTATTTAATATTACTAATATTTTTGGTGTGCAGGGTGTTATTAGTTGGCCAGCGACGCATTTTGGGGTTGCAGATTGGTGTCTCCATTTGTTGTTTCTCATTTCTTTTTATCTTTTTATTAATTTTGTTGTTTTTTGTTATTGTTGTGATTTTCCTTTTGTTTTGTTTATTATTATTTTTTTCACATCGCTGAGCATGGCCATGCTAATTTGTAGTTTGATATTTTTTTCTTCTTATGCACTCTTATTTGCTATTTTTCTTATTTTTGTTTTTTTGTTTTGGGTTTGTGGGTGAGAGGGAAGCAATCAAATAAGTCATTTGGTTTAGTTCCAAAAGTGTAGTGGGCAATTACAATGGAGGTATGTATTAAGTAATTTACTTGTTAGTCATTTGGTTTAGTTCCAAAAGTGTAGTGGGCAATTACAATGGAGGTATGTATTAAGTAATTTACTTGTTTACTGGTATATAGTTTTATACTTTTTAAATTTAACTCATTTGGTGCTTCATACTTATCTCATTTGCTTAAATTTAAATGCAATGTAGCTTAAGGAAGACAGAGGAGCACTATAACAAAGGTAGAGACAAAACCATAATTATATGGTTTTATGTCCATTTTTATTTAACTCATTTGTTGCCCCATCATTGTATCATGTGTGTTTGTTGAAATGTAGATGCAATACAAATTAAGGTCTAAATAGTGTGAAGGGATAATCCATAGTTCACAAGTGTAATTGGCAAAGGTGAAGAAGGTTATATGTATGGCATAAAGGTGAACAAGGTATGTATGATGAAGAAGGTTATATGTTCGCATAAAGGTGAACAAGGTATGTATGAGGAACTTACTTTTTTGTTATTACACAGTTATATAGTTTTATGTCCATTTTTATTTAACTCATATGTTGCTTCATCATTTTATCATGTGTGTTTGTTGAAATGTAGATGTGACATTGAATAAGAAAGGTGAAGGAACATGTGAAACTACTATTCTCTTTGCGTGAGAAAGATGCGAGTCACCATAGCAAAGGTACACCTCTGAAACAAAGATAGAAGGTGAGCTATATTTTGTTACAAACTCATTTTTAAATTAGACGCCCATTATATTATTTGAGATTTATTTATATAATGAGTGTTATGCAGACATGGGTAAAGCAAGGTGGTGCGTAGTATCTAGAAAACTACACTTTTTTTTATATGAGAGCGACTTGCAAATGTTTAGTAGAACAAGGGAAAAAACTGTGTTCTCTTTTGGTTAGGCCTTGATATCTTCTCGTTTCATTACAATTGTTCTCTTGCCCTCTTCCTTATTGAGGAATTATGATTTTTGGGCATTACATAAGATGTACTTTTGCATAATATTACTCATAAGACATTTTGTTTTGGTTTGTGATTTCTCATAATATATCTAAGCATTTGTTTGGTACATTGTGTGGCAACTTAAACTAGGTCCTAACAACCCATGATTACACAAGCATAATGGGTGAACCCATGGCTACACAAGCATAGTGGGTGAAGTCGAAGATTGAGGTGATATGTATGGTTCCATCTGCATGTACTTAAATTCAAGTCATCCTACATTACTTGTCATCTATCTACTTATTGACCATGTACATTGTAATGTAGGTAATGTAAATGTGCTTATTGACCATGTACATTGTAATGTAGGTAATGTAAATGTGGAGAATCATTGACTAAAATGTTGAAATGTATTTGTGAGTAGGAAACTGTGGTGGAGTGCAAAGGCAGAGGCAAAGGTATGTGTGAGTTTTATTTGGTGCAAATATTCATATATCATCCACTATTTACTTAATATACCATCATCGCTCGTTATCTATTTAGGGTTTATGATTTTTAGTCTGTACATAAGTTGTACTTTCTAGTGCATAAAATATTCATAATATCTCACAACATTTTGTGTATATTTAGTTTTTTTCATAATGTCTTATTGAGTGAAATGCAATACAGATAATGGAATGTGAAAAATCGCTAGTTAAACTACTGGAATATATTTATCAGAGAGAGATTGTAGTAGAGTGTAAAGATAAAAGCACAAGTAGGGGTGAGTTTTCTTTGTGCAATGTTTGTTTATGATTTGTTACGAGGTCTTTCTCCTTTCAAATACAATGTTCTCCTCCCTCTTAACGATTTAGGTTTGACTAATTGTGCATAAGGTTACTCATAATATTGTTGGTCTCTAATTAAGATTTCTCATAAGATATTTTGATAATTTTTTCATGTTACTCAACATTGTGTATTTAATATTACTCATATTTTTGTGTGCAGGGAGTTATTAGTTGGCCATCGACGCATTTTGGGGTTGCAGATTGGTGTCTCCATCTATTGTTTTTTTTTTCTTTTAATCTTTTTATTAGTTTTATTGTTTTTTGTTATCGTGGTGTTTTCTTCTTGTTTTGTTTTTTTCACATTTGTGAGCATGGCCATGCTAATTTGTAGTTTGTTGTTTTTTTCTTCTTATGTGCTCTCCTTTTCCATTTTTCTTGTTTTTGCTATTTTTGGGTTTGTGGGTGAGGGAAGCAATCAAACAAGTCATTTGGTTTAGTTCCAAAAGTGTAGTGGGGAATGGAAATGGAGGTATGTATTAAGGAATTTACTTGTTTATTGGTATATAGTTTTTTTTGGTTGTTTCTTTTTAATTGTTATTTTTTTTAATTTAATTTAACTCATTTGGTGCTTCATACTTATCTCATGTGTTTAAATTTAAATGCAATGTAGGTTAAGGAAGATAGAGGAGCACTATGACAAAGGTAGAGGCAAAACCATAGTAATATGGTTTTATGTTCATTTATTTAACTCATATGTTGTTCCATCATTGTATCATGTGTGTTTGTTGAAATGTAGATGCAATACATAAGAGTTGAGTAGTATGGAGGGATGATCCATAGTTCACAAGTGTAACGGGAAAAGGTGAAGAAGGTATGTATATGTATGGGGGATTTCCTTGTTTATGCATAAAGGTAAACAAAGGTATGTTTGGGGAACTTACTTGTTTGTTACTACATAATTATATAGTTTTATTTTTATTTTTATTTAACTCATTTGTTGCTTCATCGTTGTATCATGTGTGTTTGTTGAAATGTAGATGTGACATAGATTAAGAAAGGTGAAGGAACACATGAAACTACTATTCTTTTTGCATGAGAGAGACGTGATTCACCACTACATGATTATATAGTTTTATTTCCATTTTTATTTAACTCATTTGTTGCTTCATCATTGTATCATGTGTGTTTGTTGAGATGTAGATGTGACATAGATTAAGAAAGGTGAAGGAACACATGAAACTACTATTCTCTTTGCGTGAGAAAGACATGAGTTACCATAGCAAAGGTAGACCTTTGAAACAAAGATAGAGGATGAGTTATATTTTGTTACAAAACTCATTTTTAAATTAGATGGATATTATATTATTTGAGATTTATTTATATAATGAGTGTTATGCAAATTTGGGTTAAAGCAAGGTGGTGTGTAGTATTATTTGAGATTTATTTATATAATGAGTGTTATGCAAATTTGGGTTAAAGCAAGGTGGTGTGTAGTATCAAGGAAACTTTGATTTTTTTTATATGAGAGAGACTTGCAAATTTTTAGGAGGACAAAGGAAAAAATGTTTTCTCTTTTGGTTAGACATGGATATCTTCTCGTTTCATTACAATTGTTCTCCTTACGCCTTCCTCCTTGCAAAATTATGATTTTTGGGCATTACATAAGATGTATTTTTGCATAATATTACTCGTAAGACATTTTGTTTTGGTTTATGATTTCTCATAATATATCTAGGCAGCTGTTTGATACATTGTGTGGCAACTTAAACCAAGTCCTAACAACCCATGATTACACCAGCATACTGGGTGAACCCATGGTTACACAAGCATAGTGGGTGAAGGCGTAGATGGAGGTGATATGTATGGTTCCATCTATGTGTACTTAAATTCAAGGCATATTACATTATTTGTTATCTATCTAATTATTGACCACGTATGTTGTAATGCAGGTAGTGTATATGTGGGGAATCACTAACTAAAGTGTTGAAATGTATTTGTGAGTGGGAGACTGTGGTGGAGTGCAAAGGTAGAGGCAAAGGTATATGTTAGTTTTATTTTGGTGCAAATATTCATATATCATTCATTATTTACCTATATACTATCATCCCTTTTATCTATTTAGGGTTTATGATTTTTAGTCTTTACATAAGTTGTATTTTTTAGTGCGTAAAGTTATTCATAATATCTCACAACATTTTGTGTGTATTTTGTCTTTTTCATAATGTCTTATTGAGTGCAATGCAATGCAGATAATGGAATGTGAAGAATCACTAGTTAAATTACTGAAATATCTTTATTACAAAGAGATTGTATTAGAGTGTAAAGGTAAGGACAAAGGTAGAGGTGAGTTCTTTTTTGTGTAAAGTCTGTTTATGATTTGTTATGCAGTCTTTCTCCTTTCTAATACAACGTTCTCCTCCCTCTTAACGATTTAGGTTTGATTAATTGTTCATAAGGTTACTCATAATATTGTTGGTCTTTAATTAAGATTTCTCATAAGATATTTTGATATTTTTTTCATGTTACTCAAAATTGTGTATTTAATATTACTCATATTTTTGTTGTGCAGGGTGTTATTAGTTGGCCATCAATGCATTTTGGGGTTGCAGATTGGTGTTTCCGTCTGGTGGTTTTGTTTTCTTTTTATATTTTTATTTGTTTTTTTGTTTTTTTTTGTTATTATTGTGATTTTCTTTTTTTTTGTTTTCTTTTTTCATATTTGTGAGCATGGCCATGCTAATTTGTAGTTTGAATTTGTTCTTCTTCTTATGCGCTCTCCTTTTTTATTTTTCTTGTTTTTGTTCTTTTATTTTGGGTTTGTGGGTGAGAGGGAAGCAATCAAACAAGTCATTTGGTTTAGTTCCAAAAGTGTAGTGGGCAATGGCAATGGAGGTATGTATTAAGGAATTTACTTGTTTACTTATATATAGTTTTATCCATTTTTAATTCAACTCATTTGGTGTTTCATACTTGTTTGTTTTGTTTAAATTTAAATGCAATGTAGGTTAATGAAGACAGAGGAGCACTATAACAAAGGTAGAGGCAAAACCATAATTATATGGTTTTTATGTTCATTTATTTAACTCATATGTTGCTCTATCATTGTATCATATGCATTTGTTGAAATGTAGAGGCAATACAAATTAAGGGTTGAGTAGTGTGGAGGGATGATCCATAGTTCACAAGTGTAATGGGAAAGTGTTAAGAATGTATATGTGTGGGGGATTTCCTTATTAAGGCATAAAGGTGAACAAGGTATGTATGGAGAACTTACTTGTTTGTTACTACATAATTATATAGTTTTATGTCCATTTTTATTTAATTCATATGTTGCTTCATCATTGTATCATGTGTGTTTGCAGAAATGTAAATGTGACATATACTAAGAAAGGTGAAGGAACACGTGAAACTACTGTTCTCTTTGCATGAGAGAGGATGTGAGTCACCACAACAAAGGTAGACCTTTGAAGCAAAGATAGAGGGTGAGTTGTACTTTGTTACAAAACACATTTTTAAATTAGATGCTTATTATATATTTGAGATTTATTTATATAATGAGTGTTATGCAAATGTGGATAAAGCAAGGTGGTGCGTAGTATTGAGGAAACTACAATTTTTTTTTTTGTATGAGAGAGACTTGCAAATGTTTGAGAGAAAAAAGGAAAAAAGTGTGTTCTCTTTTGGTTAGACATGGATATCTTCTCGTTTCATTACAATCATTCTCCTTCCCCCTTCCTTATTGAGGAATTATGATTTTTGGTCATTACATCAGATGTACTTTTGCATAATATTACTCATAAGACATTTTGTTTTGGTTTATGATTTCTCTTAATATATCTAAGCATCTATTTGGTATATTATGTGGCAACTTAAACCAGGTCCTAACAACCCATGATTACACAAGCATACTGGGTGAACCCATGGTTACACAAGCATAGTGGGTGAAGGCGAAGATTGAGGTGATATGTATGGTTCCATCTGTTTGTACTTAAATTCAAGGCATCTTACATTATTTGTCATTTATCTAATTATTGACCGCGTACGTTGTAATACAGGTAATATAAATGTCGAGAATCACTAACTAAAGTGTTGAAATGAATTTGTCACTGGGAGACTGTGGTAGAGTGCAAATCAAAAGAAAGGTATGTGTGAGTTTTCTTTTGGTGCAAATTTCATATATCATCCAATATTTACCTATATACGATCATCCCTCGTTATATATTTAGGGTTTATGATTTTTTGTTTTTTACATAAGTTGTACTTTCTAGTGCATAAAATTATTCATAATATCTCACAACATTTTGTGTGTATTTAGTTTTTTTTCATAATGCCTTATTGAGTGCAATGCAATGCAGATAATGGAATGTGAAGAATAATTAGTTAAACTACTGAAATATCTTTATCAAAGAGAGATTGTAGTAGAGTGTAAAGGTAAAGACAAAGGTAGAGGTGAGTTCTTTTTTGTGCAAAATCTATTTATGATTTGTTACGAGGTCTTTCTCGTTTCAAATACAACGTTCTCCTCCTTGTTAATGGTTTAGGTTTAATTAATTGTGCATAAGGTTACTCGTAATATTGTTGGTCTCTAATTAGGATTTATTATAAGATATTTTGATATTTTTTTTCTTGTCACTCAACATTGTGTATTTAATATTACTCATATTTTTGGTGTGTAGGGTGTTATTAGTTGGCCATCGATGCATTTTGCGGTTGCAGATTGGTGTCTCCATCTGTTGTTTCTCTTTTCTTTTTATTTTTTTATTAATTTTGTTGTTTTTCGTTATTGTTGTGATTTTCCTTTTGTTTTTTGTTTTTTTTTCACATTTTTTAGCATGGCCATGCTAATTTCTTGTTTGATATTTTCTTCTTATGCGCTCTCCTTTTCTATTTTTCTTGTTTTTATTCTTTTGTTTTGGCTTTGTGGGTGAGAGGGAAGCAGTCAAACAAGTCATTTGGTTTGGTGGGAGGTATGTATTAAGGAATTTACTTGTTTACTACTATATAGTTTTATCTTTTTTTTATTTAACTCATTTGATGCTTCATACTTATCTCATTTGTTTAAATTTAAATGCAATGTAGGTTAAGGAAGACTGGAGCACTATAACAAAGGTAGAGACAATGACATAGAGGGTGAGTTATCTTTTGCAATAGAGGTTTGAGTTTTCTTTTGTTTTAGTTTTTCCACTTCTATGGATCTTTGTTTTTGCATTGTGATCATGGCCTCCTTGGTTTGATGGTAAACCAAGTCAAATATTTGAAATATTAATAACAACTGCATCTTCAAATGTGCCCCTCTTGAAAAGTTATTCAATCAAATTAGGTAAGAGATTTGTGGACAACTCTACGCCATGCACATAACTCAACCCCATAAGAAGATGTGCAAGTCAACTTTCCCTTCACATGCATGGATATCTAAGTCACTCAACCCACCAAATGGAAAATCTTCGGGTGATTGCATGGGATCATTTGTAAATAATCCTTTTCTAGTGAACAATATACGATAAATGGACCATATCATGTTATAACTAAATACAATGGACCATAAACAATTTGCATAAACTTTGTACCATGAAACCATATACCTCAAACTGGCTGTTGGTTTTCAAATATGTGGATAATGTATGCTAGACGTTTGTCTTTTAAACACATGTAATCTCCTCAAATACGTTGATGTTGTCGTATTTATGAAGAAGTATTGTCTCGACTATCACTTATTATGCTAGTTGCTACTAGAAGATTAAACTAATGCTACAAGCGCCTAATGTAGATCATATTTATTAGTGTAGAAACATTTTTTACAGTCTCAAGTGCTAATGCATGTAGGGCTGGCTTAGAACAAACAAATTTGAAACTGGAACCATTAGCAGACCAATTCAAGGGCTTTCCATAGCATAAATATTATTGGTGTAGGGTGCTACAACTGTGTGTTAGTGTTGCATCCTCTAGCAACCTTGATGTTCAATATAAGAGGAAGGCCATTTTGAAATGACATAGTCTAACTTATAGATAAAATGACCTTTTTCATTGGAATCCGACGATACTACCAAGATTGTGATTTTTTATTGTTTAAAAAACATTATTGAATGCATAAATGGATTGAACACCCTAAAAAGTCCTAGGGCACTCGAATTATATAGATCAAACAAAACTCATGAAAATATTTGTCGGATTTTGGTTAAAATTGAGAAGGAAAAATTCATTGAAGAAAGCCATTTCATATAATAGTTAGACTACATGATTTTGAAATAATCTCTTACTCCATGACTAAAATAGGCTAATGGGTGCTTCCACTATCCAAAAGCCCTCAACATAAGCTTACCACAAATAAGCCCCTCTTTACCTTTCATTTATTCTTAGACCTCAAAATAGATTAGGGCTGACCTTTCAAAGTTATGAATACAAGCAAAACGAACATAAATTCGTGGATGTCTTTTTGTTGGGAAATGTTTACCTTTTGGCAATGGCTTATTGAATTTTGCTCTTGTTTTGTAATAGTTCTTTGTCCTTGCCTTGAATTTTTTACATTTGAGATAATGTAGGATTTGTAACGCCTTTTGAATTTTTGAAAGTTCCTTACAACATTGAACCTCGACTATCAACTGTGACATATCTCAATATCTTGACTTTTGTGATACCATAATCCTTTTGTGGTTTCCTTACTATGTTAATTTTGGTGATTCCAATTCCTTAACGGCCCAAGACTTGCATTGTGGTGATGCATGAACAAATTTTTTTGTTTTTTGTTTTTTGTTTTTATTTTATCTAGCTAGAAAACAAGGTTGAATGGGAGACATAAGAGAAATATTCCAAACCCATAATGATAGGTCTACAACACTAAATAACAAGGTTGAATTGGAGACATAGAGAAATATTCCAAACCCACAATGATAGGTCTACAACACTAAATAGTGGCATATTGGTGTTGAAAAGAACTCCAAATTTTTACTCTGGCTACTAAAACCAACTCCCTTGAGCTCTATGTGTAATTATAGGGACATGCTTTCATTGTTTGAAGGTGAGATAGATTGTAAGTTTGTGAACAGTAAGTATAACACCCAAAACAACACTAAAATTTGAACAAGGAACCACAAAAAAGGCTTCTATCAAGAAGAAGAAGAATGCCATGTATTGTATAAATGATTTGCCAATCCAGTGCCCCTTTCAAACTCAGAGGTAGGAAAACCTACATGAATGCATTTATAAATGAACCCTTCCTCCTTTTTATACTATGTTTGCTAACATCACTTTAGGGCCAAACCCCTAAAATTATGACTATATAAATAGGGTCGATTGGCTTAGATAGGTATTTGTCCTACATAGGTTGGCTTTCTTGAACTTGTTATACTTTTTTTCGTTATTCTTGTTTTTAATCGGAGTTCAATTTTGAATTAACCTTTCAAATAAGATGCCATGCTTGTAGTCCCATTCATAATTGTCGTTGGTATCAATTTTTTTTTAATCGGAGTTCAATTTTGAATTAACCTTTCAAATAAGCTGCGATGCTTGTAGTCCCATTCATAATTGTCATTGGTATCAAAATTTTCTTGGAAATTTTCTTACGGAAAAGGATTGCCTTAATGCTTTTAAAAAGAAGAAGAAGAAAGAAAGGCCAAATGTAAAGGATTGCCTCAATGTTTTTAAAAAAATAAGAAAGGCCCAATTTGATTCATATCTTGTGTTAAGAAAACTTCTCTTACAAAGTTTGACATGGGACTATCCCAAAATGTTAATGTGACTTTTGGTTCAAGAAAAATGCCCCTCATAAAGTCAATATGAGGAAACAAAGGTGGAGCATATCCTTCATGAATGCACCAAGACCTCTAACATAGAGTGATCTCTTCCTTGTTGATGTTTGTGGCTGGGGAAAGACCTCTAACCTAAAGTGATCTCTTCCTTGTTGATGTTTATAGCTTGGGAAAGTACTTCTGCATAGGCCTAAGTGTTTGGGTGTGTAGAAGCCATCGTAATACACCCTTATACCCTAGTAATTACAGTAATTTCTTTCATAAGATAAGGTGATTTTAATTTAATGAAATGCAAAGGTTCTCCGCATTAGTGAATTAGATGAATCTCAGTTGTCGATCTCAAGTGAGGTGAGATCTAATTTTTGTTGAGAAATATAGGGTATTCAATGAATAACAATATATCTTCCTGATAATTGCTTGTGATGCTCTTGTCTTCTTAATCTTATATTCAATTCTTTGTTGGCTTATTAATGTGTTCTTTCATCAAGACAATTACCAATATGCAATAATAAAAGAGACAAGTGACATAGTATATAGGCTTCTCCAGCGAGGGACAAAACCTCTCACCTCTTGAGAGGAAAACTCGTTCAAAATTCTTCTTTTTAGATCTTCAATTGATAAGTACCAAGACCGTGACATAGACCCTTGACTCTAGTGTCCTTCCAAGAACCTTGTTACCAACCTTGATACTCTGCCTCTTCGTTTTGCTTTTCTCACACTGCTTTCCTTAGAGAATCTCGGTCTCTAGGTCTTTACTTCGACCTCCTAGAAGGCCCTTTCTCTAGCTGCCCTAACTTCGCACTTCCCAGAAGATTTTGTTGTCCAAACTTCGCACTGCCCCAGAAGATTTCGTTGTCCCAGAGGATTTTGCTGCCCGGAAGAAATTTCGTTGTCCCAAAAGAAAGTCTTTTCGCTGGCCTAGAAGAAACCCTAATTTCGTATTACCCAGAAGAATCCCCTTTCTTTCTTCACACTTTTCCCTCTCTTCCCTCTTCGTACTACTGCTTCCCTTCCTTCTTTTGCACTTCTTGTCTCAAGTGAGTCGAGTTCTTGTCTTCACATGGAGGACTATTTAGGCTATATATACCCCTCCTTCGTTGCCCTTTAGGCCGACTTGACAGCTGGAGTTAGGCCGATTTGACCTAGCAACTTTCTCATCGTTTGTAGGTCAAATTGAAGAGGTTTGGTGACAAGTTCTTGGAGGAAATTTTACATAGAAAATATTGACCTTTTACAATGTGTAACATGACTTCATTTACATTATAATGACTCTTACATTTTATGACTAGATGAAAATAAATCCTAAAGACTCAATTGGAGTCTTGACTCAAAAACAAAATCCTTGCTCATGAAACCCATGAAGCAAGTCAATAAAATAATTTCAATTTTCCTTTATTTACATCTTATTACATAAAATCATATTTACTCGTCATTATGAAGACCGAACCTAGTTACACTTTTCAACATTCCCTCTTAACTTAGGAGGTATTCATAATGGTACCTTGGACTTTCTTAATCTGAAGAACCTCTTAAGAAGAATTCGGATTAGTAACTCATTTGTTATAGCATCATGCCAACCAACATTGTCATATAGCAAGGCCTTGACTAACAACTCTATCTCTCCACAAGATCAGAGCACAATACTGGTGAGACCAATGATTTATAGACATACTCATCATTGTCTCTCCCGGAACATACCCCACCTGGGTTCTCACTTTTCAACACTTCCTCTTAACTAAGGAGGTATTCATAATGGTACCTTGGACTTTCTCAATCTGAAGAATATCTTAAGAAGAATTCGGATTTGTAACTCATTTGTTATAGCATCATACCAACCAACATTGTCATATAGCAAGGCCTTGACTAACAACTCTATCTCTCCACAAGATCAGAGCACAATGCTGGTGAGACCAATGATTTATAGACATACTCATCGTTGTCTTTCCTGGAACATACCCCACCTCGGTTCTCTTAGGGTTGTCATGCCATATGGTCTACCTACATAAGCTCATCCAGATATTAGTTAAAAAATAATCAACGAACATATCAAATCAAGGTTACCTTTAGCATGACATCTTCCTTTAAGTATCAACATTCTGCATGTATATTGACACATCTCCCACTGATATTCATTGTCAGGGGTCTCTATCTTTTTCAACTTTCATCAAAATCTTCACATCTTTCCGGGAGATCTTTTAGTCAAATCTTCTTGGACTTTAGATGTTGAATGCCTTCTATCTTCGTTGCATATCATCATGATATCTTCCTATCCCTTCACACTTTATTCCCAATAGCTTCCAATCTTAGTTCCCGATTGTAGTTAGTTTCCGCATGATTCATATGAGAACATATTATGTTGATTTCATCTGGTAACACTTATGCTTTGCTACAAACTTTCAGAGGAGGAGATCCTTTTCTTTTCTTTGACCATAGTGATCTATATTATTTGCAACCATATGGCTTCTACCATAATCTGTGTAAGCATACATATCGCATCTTCCTTTTGGTCATTCAGACTTCTGTAGCAGCTTCATTTGAATGAGGGAACTTCATCCTCCTCTTCCTGTGATGTCATCATACCTTCATTTCTTGAATTCCATGAGATGGAATTCTTGATTAGTGAATACTCTAATGAGAATTCCATTAGAGAGACCCGAGGATGTTTCATATTCTAACCCGACATGTTTTTCTTTATTGATTATGTACGATGACTCTTGTCTATGATGACATTCATTTCTTTTTATACATATCACTGAGGTTTCCCAAGAGCTTCATATTCTATTGTAAACAATAAGATTTATCCCAAACATACTTTCTTCCCATGTCATGAGCTCGCTCTTCCAATGCTTCCATCATGATGCTACGTTGATGTATTCTATCCTATCTATAATTTACAAGTGAAAAGTACCTTCTTGTGAGGAAGATCATCTTAGTCATAATAGAGATCTTTTACTTCATTCTTCGGCTTCTTAGACTCAGGTTCTTTCACTTCTTCGGTGATGTGGGCTTCTTCCCTATTTCTCTTGTCCTTACCACGTTTAGGGCAATCTCTTTTATAGTGCCCTAGTTCTTGACATCCATAGCATCTTACTTCATCCATGTTCCTCCTTTTCTTTTGAGGACCAAACCTTCCAAATTTTCCTTTCCTTCTTGTTGTAGCAGCATATGCTAGATTTTTCTCACTTGGTCCAACATCAAGCTTTGCCTTTAGTCTCGTTTCTTCGATCTTATAGAGTGGCCATAGATCTTGAAATGGGGTAGTGTCTTTCTTCCTATATAAACTTGAAGTGAAGTTACCCCATTCTTCCGGTAGTGCATTCAACACCACTGTGGTTATCTCACTGTCAGACATTACTTCTCCTAATTTGGGCAGTTGATCCTGAATTTCTGATATCCTCCTAAAGTATGAGGCTATTCCATCTTCCTTTGATATCTTTAGTTTGTAGAGTTCTTGCCTTAGAGAAATTACTTCTCCAGCAATACTTATCGAAAATAACTCTACCAAATTTTCATATATAGGTTTTGTTGTTTCCAACTTTGATACGTATGGGATTAGAGAGTCTTTTAAAGATTCTATAAGAATCCTCTGAGCTCTCACTTCTCCCTTCATGTATTTAGCATGTGCTACTAGAATGGTGTGAGTCAAGGCCACAAGGGACGTGGTAATCAGAGAGGTCGAATTGGTAGTAGGATGGTGTGAACCGGGACCATAATGGACGTAGTAATCACAAAGGTTGAATTGGAAGTAGCAAAGGTAGAGGCTAGTTGGGACGCAAGTGTAGCATACAGTTGCTAGTTGAGCTAACAAGAAAAATAGTAGTCGATAGTTGCAAGGTAGGCTAGCTCTAATAGGCTTTGTAACCAAGGAAGTAGAAGGTTGTTAAAGAAGCTTGTAGACATCACCGAGTTGTTGTCGGGGATGTATGGGGCAAAGAAAAACAGTGGTCGAAGACAAAGATCATGAAGCCAAGAGGGAAAGACGAGCCGCTGTCAAATCCAGCAACATCGGGAATAGAATTGTTAGCCAACAAGGAGAGTTGCATTGTAGAGGAATCTAGCAATCAAACCATAGATTGACAAAAGTCCTAGAGGTATCGCTAAGAAAGTGGAGAGATTATTAAAGGTCTATACAAGGGTAGAGAGTTGCATAAGTGTGATGCTAGATTGTAGAACAATGAGCAGTAATAGGTGGTCACCTCTTAGAGGGATACCATATGAGTTGGTGGGCTGGAGCAATGGTGACAACAATGTAGGAAGTCGACAAAGGAGAAGTTGTAGCCATACAATTCGTATGGGAGCCACATATCAATCGTAGTGTACATATCTAAATTTCTAGCAACAAAATTTTTCAGTAACATTTCTGATTTGGAGCCCAACTAGTCTGAGGTTTGAGGATAGGTTGGAGGGTGCATCTAACTACACTCCCTGAAAGGTGAGGGTTTCACTGATTCTCATGGAGAATGGCATATGGGAGTTTGCTAATTTGAAAATTTCATCTATCACAGCAACTGGAAATTATTTTCCTAATTGTTAGTTTATTTAACAATTTATCTGCTACGACAAATATCAAATAATTCACATTGTGATTTTCACCAATAAACTGTGGAAGAAAATAGCGTTGGAAACTGAGAAAATCTAGCACACAAAAATATGACAATTATTTTTGGATAAATGTCCTCAGAAAAAACCCAACTTGGGAAAACTGGTGTAGCAATTGAGGGTTTTATTATTACGCAACATTGGGAAATTCCAAGTACAATAATATGGATGTCGAATGCTATCTATCTTGCAGACAAAATACTGGCAAAAATATCTAGAGGGAAATTACCCTCACTCCGAGCAATCTCGATACTCCACTGCTATAGAAAAGCAAGCTGTCCAACTAGGCTTGCTCAGCTTCTGTGTCAGGCTGACGCTGCCTACCACACGTGTTGCCCGAATTTTCTGCTAATCAAGCCTTCTTGCCTGTTGCTGGCTGGGAAAATGCTTCTTCGACCCTCTGGAACCTCTGTCTGGCCTCTGGAATTGAAAACATCATCCTTCCTCAGCAGATCGAACTGCCCAGTGAAGCTTCTGTGCTGTCTCTGCGCAACTTCCTCGAGAAATTTTGGCCTCTCTGCAAATGCACTCGCTGGATCTGGAAAAATTCCTCCAGCCTCACTGTCTCTGCCCCTCATTGTTTCTGCGTTCTTCTTTGGATTTCTAGGAAATGTTGTTGCTCTTTGGAATTCGAACTACCAAACAAATCAAATCCCACAAGTGTATTCTCCATCTACCCATCGACTTCTTCTTATAATCCTTTGTCGGAGCACCAACGACCAAAGTTAAAACTTAGTTAAGGGCCCAAATTAATTCCTTGTTGATCCATGTGAGTTTATAGAGAATTCTCACCTTATTTCAATTAATATTGATTAATTGACCATATTCCCTAAGTTTAGACTTAGGAAATTTTTAAAAATCGGTTAATAATCTAATTTAGACACTTCTAGGTGGAATTTCCATAAACGATTTCTAGCTTATGGATATCTCATGTGTTTTAGCCTCTCCACAATGTTTCGAGACTAGCACACATCCAATGCTACAAAAACTAACACTCCATCTTAGTGAGGATTGTGTTTTACTGTTGCAAACCCTGCCACAACACCCTGTCTCTGTACCACCTTCTATAATGGTGCTGACCTCTGACAGGAAACTCTGCTGGAAATGTCTATGTTGCTCCCTCAGTCATAGTGTTGCGCCCTCAATCAAAGTGTTTCTCCCTCAGTCACAGTGCTGCTCCCTCAGTGACTGCATTGTTCCCTCGGTGACTACGTTGTTCCCTCAGTGACTGCACTGTTCCCTTAGTCACTGTGTTGTTTCCTTAGTCACTGCCCATCAACCACAATGCTAACTTTGATTCATCTGCCACTGACTGTAGCTGAACCAAATTGCTGCATCTGTGATGTTGTTGACACTATACTGTACATCGTGTATTGCTACCAACTCTGCATCTGCTGATTAACTCCATCTCATCTGTTGTTGTTGCAACCACAACTACTACAACTAAGAAGCATCCTAAATACTGAATCAATTGTGTTCAGTATGATGCATCTGTCTCCTGAGCATCTGACTGCTTCTAGCCTTTGCACTATCACTGAAGAATTTGCGTTGTTGTTGACTCTGTATTGAGCCACCTGCTCTGTTGCCAACTTTGCATTGTGCTCCCCAACACTTGACTGCTACTAGTCTGCAACTGTCACTCTGGAATTTGATTGCATCTCTGACACTGATCCATCTTGCTACTGAATACTATGGGCCCCCATAGCTAGGTGATGATCCATGAGGTGGGCTCCTCAATGGACACTATTCTATCTCTGCAATCTCTTGGACTACAACTCTAAGTCGCCCCACCTCTCTCCTAGAGGTATGGCTGCCATCATAGCCAAATCTGATCTACTCATAGTACTGCTGCTGCTACTGCTCTGTTGTTGCTTTTGCACTGCTGCTGGTTCTGCATTGCTGTTGCAACCACTGTAATAATGAGTCTGATCTCCCTAGATCCCGAAGTACTAGCTTCCATAGGGTTGCTCCCTTTGAAACTAGTCTTCTTTTGAGTGTTGATCTCCTTATGGGAAATCTCTCTGTTCCCTCCTTGCAACTTACACTGTCCTCCTACATTGGAATTGGATTGCATAGCTCTGTGTTGGGAATCTTCTTGCTAGAACTGCACCTGTATATTGCAACTAGGCAATTCACACTACCTGTGTCACTGCATCTAGCTTTGCAACTGTCTTACGTGTACTGATTGCAACTAGATTTGCAACTGTCATCTAAATTATTGACAACGTCTGCTGACACTAAGTCTGCTACTATAATACTATGGGCTCCTATAACAAAGGTAATGGTCCCGCTGTAACAATTTGGAATTGGTCGAACTGATCTCCTTGTTGCCACTGTGCTGGACCCTGGCCATCTCGCACATTGGAGCCTCATACTCCTCCTCCACTTGGACCTAGTGCCCTATTACCTCCTTTTGAGCCTTGTCCCTTACTGAACCTTTCTTCGCTTTGCAACTCGCACTAGAAAACTCACTTCCTTCAACACCTGTCTCCGACAACTGGAAGTCGATCCCCTGCCCAGATCCCCATTCTGGCTAATTCGTACGACCTCATATGGAAATCTTGTATGACCATCTCAGCAAAGTTGCAAAATTTGGGAATCTCAAAAACTGGGACGGAAATCTCCCTCTTTCATGCTCGAGAAAATCTAGCACACATAAAAATGTGACAATTATTTTTGGACAAATGTCCCCACAAAAACCCAACTTTGGAAAACTGATGTAGCAGCTGAGGTTTTTTATTATTATGCAACAGTGAGAAACTTTGAGTACAATAATCTAGATATCGAATGTTGGCTATCCTGCAAAGAAAATACTGGCAAAAATATCTAGAGGGAAATTACCCTCACTTCGAGCAATCTCGTCACTCGACTGCTACTGAAAAGCAAGTCATCCAACTGGGCCTGCGCAGGCTCTGCGTCAAGCTAAAGCCGCCTGCCACACGTGTTGCTTGATTCGTCTGTTAATCAAGTTGTCCTGCCTATAGCTAGCTACAAAAACGCTTTTTCAGTACTCTGGAACCTCTGCTTGGCCTCTGGAACTAAAAATGTCTTCCTTCCTCAACAAATCGAATTGTTTAATGAAGCTTCTGTGCTGCCTTTGCGCAACTTCTTGGAGAAATTTTGGCCTCTTTGCATATGCACTCATTGGATCTAGAAAACTTCCTGCAGCCTCATTGTCTCTGCCCCTCACTATTTCTATGTTCTTCTCTCGTTTTTGGCTACGACTGCTGCTCTTTGGAAATCGAACTGCCAAAGAAATCGAATCCCACAAGTGTATTCTCCATCTACCCATCGACTTCTTCTTATAATCCTTCGTTGGAGCACCAACGACCAAGATTAAAACTTAATCAAGGGCCTAGATTAATTCCTTGTCGATCCGTATGAGTTTCTAGAGAATTCTCACTTTATCTCAATTAGCAATGATTAATTAACCATATTCCCTAAGTTTAGACTTAATAAATATTTAAAAGTCGGATAATAATCTAATTCATACACTTCTAGGTGGAATTTCCAGAAACGATTTATGAGTTATGGGGATCTCATGTATTTTAGCCTCTCCATAAAGTTTTGAGACTAGAGCACATCCGATGCTACAAAAACTAACAACTCACCTTGCGTATGTTGCAGAATTGGCTACCTATAACCAAAAGGATGTGAAATCTAGGAGAACTATCTTAGATGTAGTGAAGGATCATCTTCGAGGACAATAAGGGAGATGTGGGAGGCTTTAATGAAGCTTTATCAAAGTGATAACACAAACAATTTTTTTTTGCTGAGAGTGAAACTCAAGAACACCAAGATGACTAGATCAGATACTGTGACTAGTTATCTGACGAAGATCACACAAGTATGTGATGAGTTGGCAACAATTGGGGCAGTTGTGACTCATGACATATGATGAAATGGTAAGGACGATCCTTAATGGCTTCACCAAGCTATGGACTCCTTTCATGAAGGGCATCTTTGCACGAGAGCATCATCCTAATTGGGACAGATTATGCGATGATTTTTTCTAGGAAGAGATTCGAGAGAAATCTCTAGGAGGCCAACAAAAGGGTGCTGATAGAACCTATCCCATGCTAGTAAGGCAAGATAGGGAAAGGGGAAGAAAAATACAGGCAGATAGTGAATGGGGTTGGAACCATCAGGTTCCAGCTCAAGTTAGGATGTACATTGCAAGTAAAGCACATGTTATATGTACTAGGACTGAAAAAACAATGATGTATCCTCCACCCTATTTCTAAAGTGAGTTGTTTGTGGAGGTAACGATGACAAGTATGCAGTGAACGAGGTCAAAACTGTAAAGTTTTGTCTTGAGTAAGGAGGTTCATTTCAAGTAAATGACATGTTTGTGTACCAGGAATGAAAAACAATGATGTATCCTCTACCCCATATCTAAAGCAATAGACATCATAGCCCTGACATAAATGTATTTGGCAACTAGAGTGAATGTCTCCTCGTAATCCACTTTGTCCTTTTGGGAAAACCCTCCGGCCACAAACCTAGTCATGTACTTCTAGATGCTACCATTTGTAGCATGTTTGATCTTGAAGATCCATCTCTAATTGACTCCTGATTTCCCCTTTGGCCTCGATACAATGTCCTAGAAATCATTGATGTTTTATTGGTTTTGTATGGACATTTGTTGACTGATGGAGGGCAACGTGAAAGTGGTCCATATATGAGCCCTAAGTGCAGTGACCTAAGAAGGACTTTAGTCCTGCTAGAAGTGGCAGAGTTGGAGCAACCTAAAGAGCAACTTGTGGAGGATTGCAAAGGCTTGCTTCAAGCCCTAAGGAACAAACCTCTTGAAGGACTAAGGGATTGTTAGAAGAGGCAAAAGAAGAGGTCAAAGGTTTGATTAGCCAGGAGTATTAGCCCTAGACTTACTTTATAGAGAAGGACATCTATAGCAGAAGTTGGGCAGTCCTCCATGCCCTAAGTTCATTGTTGGATAAGGACATTTGATAGTGATAGTGGGAAGCCCTCCGACCCTAAGTGTGTTTTCATCGGGCAGCATAGGAAGGTCCTAGTGGGAAGAAAGTCCCAAAAGAGATGAGGAGCAGAAGTGGGTAGTTAAGAGTTGTTCACAAACGGAGTTGTGAACAACTCAACAAAAGTCTCGATGTGTTCATGCGTTGAAGGACTAACAACCAATGAGAGAGCAAGTGGAGCCGAGTTTAGTGGCCTAATGGTGCTAGTTCATTGATAGAGGTAGAGTTGTGTCGCTGGAGTCGAGTTTAGTGACCTAATGGCATTGGTTCATTGATAGAGGTAGAGTTGTGTTGCTACAGATTGGGAGCCAAAGCACTGGGCAAGTGTTTTCAAGGTACGACCGAGAGGAGCTGAGAGAGAGCACTACATCAACCAGATGATCAGTGTATCTTGTTCAGGGTAGATTGGTTGTCAAAGTGACCAACACCAAACCTTAGTTGTATATCTTGAACTAGTTGATGTGTGAGGGCCATTATCCTGAGTACGTGTGAGGGCCATTATCTCGGGTACGAGAGCCTTAGATGGTTGTATTATCAGTTTGATTAATATAACGAAGTTGGTTGGTTGTATAAATTTGTAAAAAGTTGTAAATATTTGTCCACTAGTAGATTTATTGTTGTATATTGTTCTGCTGTGCAATGTAGTCTTGTTGTGATACTTGGATTGGTAGCGTCAATGATTTAAGATTCTATCCTAGATTCCAATATTGTTTTGTTGTATATTGTTTTGCTGTGCAAAGTAGTCTTGTTGTGATACTTGGATTGGTAGCGTCAGCGATTTAAGATTCTATCCTAGATTCCAATATTGTGGTAAAACAATATGAGGTACATACTCCACCTAGGATACTCGGTGTATATCTTTCATCAAATCATTTTCCTCAAAGGAAATGTTTGTCCATTGGACCATTCTTATCCGAGTCCATGTGACTTGGGATTTTCATTCTAATCCATCACACTACATGACTTAAGAATGTTTGTCAAAGATGCTTATCCAATCCACCATTCTCCTTATCCATGCATGTGTACTTGACTTAGGATATTAGTTGTAATCCATCATAGTGCTTGACTTAGAATATTAGTTGTAATCCGTCATAGTGCTTGACTTAGGAGGATATTAGTTGTAATTCGTCATAGTGCTTGACACCAGTGTTTTAAGAAACGGCCGAGTCAATATTGACTCGGCCGAGTTGGTCCGGGTCGATGGGCTGCCAATTGAAACGGTGAATAACCCGGTTCGGAAGGCCGAGTCAGCAATGACTCGGCCGAGTCATTGAATGACTCGACCGAAACGGACCGAGTCCACTATGAAATGGCCGAGTTGATTAGGCACGGAACCCGGACGCTAACGCAAGCATTTTAACTAATTTTTTTGGGATTTTAAATTTGTTTGATGGTTATTTTGGAGTTCAAACTTCAAACAGTTATCAGGGATGCATTGATTTTTTATGAAGACCCCTTTATTTGCAATGTTTAAATGCCTGCAATACTGTTATAAAACAAACTTTCTTTTTTCAATAAGTTTTCTTGATTGCTCCTGGAGAACTTAATAGGATTTGTTTTCTGTTAATAGTTAAAGATCCAGTCTAGTGTCAAAGTAAATGATTAACTTTTTGTTGCAATTTATTTCTTTTTAATCTTTGTCTTTATTCACCTAGGAGATGCCCTAGCCACTCCCTTGAGATACTGTACAGGTTACCTTTTGTAAATTTGTCGGCATGGATTTAATGTCTATGACAAAGTTTCATGTTAGTGTTCAAGTCATGTATTCAAGTCATTGGAAAGCTCTTGTGGAATAAATACTCTGTTCAATGGGTTTAAGTTTTTGTTCATCTATATGGAGTATCTAGATTCTACTATCAATACTTCCCTGATGGGAATTCTCTTCCTTTATTGGATTTGAGAATGCTTCCAGAGGAATCATCTAAGCATAGTCACCTGGTTAGAGTTTGTATTCAAATTTGGCTATCATGAAATTCAGAAAAAAGTTGCCATACAAAAGGCAGTTGATAACATTTGCCATTATATATAATATTTTCTACATAATTTCTTTATATATATATATATATATAGCATAATATAGTTGATCGATGTTGTTAATATAGCTGACAATTTAGTTAAGGTAGTGATTTCATTAGTAGTGGTCTTAATGTATTTGCATTTGATATTTTAGGAAATTTATTGTCTATGTGATCTATGCACATTGCAGATGGTAAAGGTATATAAAAGAATTTGTAAATGTTTAAAATATTCAAAATTATGTTTTTTTATTGTCTATGTGATCTATGCAGATGGTAAAGGTATATAAAAGAATTTGTAAATGTTTAAAATCTTCAAAATTATGTTTTTTTTATAAAAAAACTAAATATTTAATGTATTTTTTACAACGACCGAGTCATTGAAAATGAGCCGGCCGAGTCATTACCGTTTCGGAGTCGGAGTCGGAGTCGGAGTTTTAAAACTATGGGTTAGACATCTTCCTTGAATATAATCGACTCCTTCCCTGAGATAGTACCTATGAATGGATCAAATGCTTGAGACTACCTTTTTTGTCCTTCTTCACCAAAGCTACGAAACCACGTTATAAAATCAGAAAGGCAGTAAATATTTTCTTGTTCTTGATAATTACTTGTGATATTTCTTCTTATTACTCTTCGTTATATCTTCTTTCTTTAGTTCATCAAGCAATTACCAAAAGCAACAACACATAAAACAATAGACACCAGATGTAGGCACATGCCAGGGCAAAACGCCACTTGAGGGGAAAACCTAATCAAGACAATTCTTCCTTTCAATAGTATGCTTTGAGACTTTTCACCCTAGACCAAGACCAGACCTTCCCTCCACACGACCAAGACCTTTTCCCAGCTACAAGAGAACTTCGCACTTCTACCCAATAACAAGAGATTTTTGCATTTCTTCCCAGCTACAAGAGAATTCAAACTTGTGTGTGAGATGTTGAAATTTCTAAGTTTGACTCGTTAGAAATCCCTACTGCATTATTTGGTTTAATTTCTCCTACTTGTTCATTTGTTTAATAAGTTATTTATAAATATAAATACTGAAATAAACACAAATGCAGCCTTAACTCATATATAGGTCAACAACTGAAATAACTGAGACAAACACATAAGAGACACCGTTATTTTTGGAAAATTGTCCCCGGAAAAACCCAATGCGGGAAAATCGGTGCAACAAATATGAGGGTTTTATTATTATACAGTTTCTGAATACAAATAGGGTGCCAGAAATAGCTCACCCAACAGAGAATGCCCTCGGCAGTAGTACCTCTCCTCGGAGACAAATATTCCGGTTGATCAATCACCGGATGAACGATCCCACAACAGTTACGACAACTCCTTAGCTAGACAACAAAAGTTTTTCCAAGCTTTTCTACTGCTCTGCGTCACTCTGCAAGGACTGCGTCACCCTTCTCGGCTCACTAGCGCTTAGGCTGCCCTGTGAAAAATCTCCTGGCGTTGCCTCTTAGCCTTGCATTAGCTCTGCTAGCCTCTACGTAGTTAGTGAAGCCTCTTCGTCAACCCCTAGGCTCTCTGCATTAGCTCTCAGATCCTCTGCGTCGCCCATGCTAGCGTCTTCAACCTCTGCGTAACTCCTAGCTGCCTCTGCGTCAGCCTCTCCAAACTTTGCGCTGTCTCTTGGTGCTATCTCTGCCTCGCTACTATGTATTCTTAGCCTTGTGCCGAACTGCCCCTCGTTGCAACAGATCACTAGCTCGATTCTCTCAGCAAAATCCCACTTGAAAAAATTGAACCGATTGATCAATATGATGTATCTCCAACTGACCCTCAAGCCTCCTCTTATACTTTTCCTGTTGAGTCTTCAACGTCTGAGATTAAGTCCTTAATCAATGACTAAGATTAGATTTGGCTTGATCCATGTCCTTTAGAACATTCTCACCAATTTTATTGATACCCATTAACATTTTAATTTTCCTAAGTTTACACTTATGAACTTCATTAAAAATATTAATTATTTTAATATCTCTCCAACTAGGTGGAACTTGCCCAAACCATTTATGGGTCTTGGAGATCTTATGTGCAGTAGCCTCTCCACCAATTTTCATGGATAGAGCACATCTGATGCTACCTCAAATCAACGCTCCCTCTTAGCGAGGAATGTGCTCTAATAATGCTCCATTATTGAAACATCACACAAATCCTCCGCACTGGTACCTGTGCTGATGCTTCGCCTGCTGCCTCACATCCACTACACTGTTCCTTCCTTTACTGCTGCCCATGACACTGCCACTGCCACTGCTACATTTGTACTGCAGCTCCCTCTTAATATGTTTCCCATGCTGCTCGTAGCGCTGCGACTGCTAACTGCTGCACTGCAACTCAGTTACCGAGAAGTAGTTAATTGAATTCTCCCAAACATTGACATCCCAGTCAGTCTGGAGGCCTTGTGAAACTGAAGTTGCCTCTGTTGCTATACTGTGCTCCCTCTGTTGCCACTACGTTGATGCATACACCTCTGTGCCTCTCTCACTACTGCAACCTCCACTGCGCTGCCTTAGAATTTTCCACTCAAGCACTGCCTTGCTACTCCACTACACTTTGCTCCACCCGACACGTGTCATCATGCTACTGTTTTTAAGGGCTCCCATAGCCGGAAGTGATCCAAGAGTTTGGGCACCTCAAGGATCCTGCCCCTAGTTTGTAGTCCTCCTGACTAAAACTCGATGTCTCCCCACCTCTTCTCTAGAGGTGCATGAGCACTCATGGCACAGTCGTCATCAGTGTCGACCTCTTTCTTCAACTTAGCTGGAGCTACCTTGGAGTCAGAAGCCTCTCTCTTGTTTTTCTTCCTGGGACACTGGGATGCATAATGTCCCAACTCCCCACAATGGAAGCACTTCACCTTGGAGAATTCCTTCTTCTTCCTTTTACCTTACTGTCCCGCAAATGCTAGAGCCGCATCCTCGTCCTCCTCTTTCTTGATTCGACTTCCCTTGCCATTATTCCCCGCCTTGGTCAACCTCTTGATCTCTTCTTGGCGAAGAGCTGCCCACATCTTGATCTCCTTCCAACCTGGAAGAGTAGCCTTGCCCAAAATACTTTGGACAAATGTCTCCCACTCCTCGAAGACTGCATTCAGGGCGGTCCTCACCATGAACTCCGGATCTAGTGTAGATCCCATGGAAGTAAGTTGGTCATGAATCTCCTACAATCTGAGGAGGAATGGATCTATCTGCTCTCCCTTCTGCATCTGATACGACCGCAACTGATTCTCGCGGAAGTGCCCTGATACAAGGTCTTCTAAGTACCCCACATTTCCTTTGTTGTGTTCTTTTCAGCAATATGTGGTATGACATGATCTTTGACCTTGTCTAGGATCATGCACTTCGCTTTCGCCATTGCCTCCTCATACTTCTGATTCTCAGTTGGGTCGACTGGGATAACCATGTTTCTCAAGGCAAAGTCCTTATGCGATGTCAATCCAGGACTGCCAGGATCTTGGCCTTCTAAATGACAAAGTTGGAAGCCCCGTTCAACCTGTTCCGATCCCTCAGTCCATTCACTGCCATTTCAGCTCCTCTTTTGGACTCCCTCTGAGTTTCGACTTCCCTCCTTGAAATCTCCCTCTGAGTCTTGATTTCCCTCATGGAAATCCTTTGGCCAATTATTGAACCGCTCCTCCCCAATCCTCCTTGCAACTGCAACTCAGATTTGGATTTCTTGGCTAGAAATCCGTCAAGGTAGCGACTCCCTCTACCTTGTTTTTGTCCCCTTAGGTACTGTTCTGCTCCGACAGAATCAACACCCCACTAGCTTCTTCATCACAATTTGCCCATAGCTCCCCAAGCTCTGGCAACTGAAGAAACTGAGCCTTTCAAGCTCCGCGCAATGCCAACAACGATAGAATCTGCTCTTCCTGGCCACAACGTCAATCCTTCCTGGCTGAGAAAGATGACCGGGCACTGCGTAGGTTTGATCCACCCCTCTTTGCCTCTGTGCTGACCCTCCTCCTGAATGATGACGTAGGCCCTCTGCGCCACTTCTTCTCTGTTGCTTCTGCTCTGGAACAAAGTTGTCTCTCGGGACAGCTGCTACCGCGGCAAATTCTACAGATTACTACTGGTGCCCTTAGTCTTCCTGTGATATGCAATGCTCTAATACCATGTTGAAATTTGTAAGGCTGACTCGTTAGAAATCCCTATTGCATTATCTGGTTTAATTTCTCCTACTTGTTCATTTCTTTAACAAGTTATTTATAAATATAAATACTGAAACAAACACAAATGCAACCTTAACTCATATACAGATCAACAACTGAAATAATTGAGGCAAACACACAAGGGACACCATTATTTTTGGACAATTGTCCCCAGAAAAACCCAATACAGGAAAACCGGTGCAACATATATGAGGGTTTTATTATTATGAAGTTTCTGAATACAACTAGGGTGCCAGAAATGGCTCATGCAACAGAGAATGCCCTTGGTAGTAGTCTGAGACCAATATTTCGGCTGATCAATCACTCGATGAATGATCCCACAACAGCTACGACAACTCCTTAGCTGGACAATGAAAGCTACTCCAAGCTTCTCTGCTGCTCTGTGTCACTCTGCAGGGACTGTGTCACCCTTCCCGGCTCACCAACACTCAGTCTGCCCCACGAGAAATCTCCCGGCGCTGCCTCTTGGCCCTGTGTTAGCTCTGCTAGCCTCTGCGCAACTACTGAAGCCTTTGCGTCAACCCCAAGGTTCTCTGCGTTAGCTCTCAGACCCTCTGCGTCACCCATGCTAGCCTCTTCAACCTCTGCGTAGCTCCCAACTGCATTTGCGTCAGCCTCTCCTAGCTCTGTGTTGTCTCTCTGGTACTATCTCTGCCTCTCTGCTTTGTATTCTCGGCCTCGTGCCAAATTGTCCCTTGCTGCAGCAAATTACTAGTTCGATTCTCTCAGCAAAATCCCGCTCCAGAAAATCGAACTGATTGAACAATAAGGTGTATCTCCAACTGGCCCTCAAGCCTTCTCTTATACTTTTCCTGTTGAGTCTTCGATGGCCGAGATTAAGTCCCTAATCAACGACTAAGATTAGATTTGGCTTGATCCATGTCATTTAGAATATTCTCACCCAGTTTTATATTAATACCCATTAATATTTTAATTTTCCTAAGTTTAAACTTTAGACTTACGAACCCCATTAAAAATATTAATTATTTTAATCAATCGGGTGGAATTTCCCCAAACCATTTCTGGGTCTTGGAGATCTTATGTGCCGTAGCCTCTCCACCAATTTTCATGGCTAGAGAACATTCGATGCTACCACAAATCAACATGAGAATGATGCTCCTAATGAATTCGATGAGCTGCCTTTTATAGGCTTCTTGTGGGGTTGAATAAGGTACTTAGGCCGACATGGTGTGGAGGTTACACAATTCATATGTGACTCAATACTTAACCTTTTTACATGATTGAAAAGCCCACGAAGGGCCTCTTTTACTGTACAATGACTCTATAGACTCAAAATAAATCCTAGAAGTCAACAATGGGGACTTTGACATAAAACATTGTGACCCAAGCATGAAACCCATGCTTTAATAAGTCACAATAATAATAATAAAAATTCTTTTCTTTATTCTTTTGACAAGTACATTGCATAATGACTCAAGTACATTATTGAAGACCGAACATAGTTACATTTTCTAACACCCAACAACTTCTAACAACTTCCAACAACTTAGACTTGTGTAGCAACTTCTAGCAACTTTGACTTGCCCAACAACTTCAGAAACCCTAACACAAGAGAGAGAGAGAGAGAGAGAGAGAGATCGAAAAACTTCGATCTTGCTTGTTTTCTTCTTATCCTTGATTTTCGTCCTTTTCCTTTGGTCTTGCTGTTTCTTTCTTCTGGAGATCGAACTTGCTTCTTGTTGTGTGCAAATGAGGTTGAGTTCCATCTTATATATAAGCTTTCTAGGGGTACGAATTGCTTTCATGAGGCCAAATTGATATTTCATGTAGGCCGACTTGCTTGATAAGGTCATGGAGGGTCTTTATGACATTTTTGATTTTACATAAATTTTCTTTACAAGATACAACATGCCCAAAGGGGTCTTACATGTATGACAATGGCTCTTTTAACTTCATAATTCTATGACAAACCCAGAAGTACTTAATGGGTGTTTGACCTATAAATACTCTTATCTTGAGCATGAAACCCATGCCTTAAGAATGACAATAATAAATTTGTTCTCTTTAATATCAAATGCATAAAATCATGATTACAATAGACATTATGAAGATTGAACCTAGTTACATATTTCAACAAGTTTTGGGTCTTGGATATCTCACTTTGATCTGATTCTATACGAAGATGATTTTTTTGAGTTTTTTCCCTTGTGGGGTTTTGCCCTGGCTTGGAGCTTACATCTTTGTGTTTTTTGTCTCTTGTGATCTTCATGTTTTTATATTTTGGTAATTGCTTGATGAAGAGAACATAATAAAAAAAATAAAAAGGCAACAAACATTCACAAGTAATTATCAAGTAAGAGAAATCTACCTAATCTACAAGTCTATTGATTTCTCAACTGACGAAGGGTAGATGGAACGTGGAGCGTGAGACATTGAGGCCGGGTCGAATTCATTGTGTATTGTCGTCATCTCAGACTGGAGCCCACAACATTTGTGACTGTTGGCATTTCTAGGGGATCTCAGGAAGAAGCGACTTTGCAAGAAGAATTCATGCTTCCTCATTCATGAACAAGATGGAATACTTCAAATGTCATAACATTGGACATGTGGCTCATGATTGTAACTTGACTTTGGTTCCTAAACAAGCTAAAACCATGACTACCAAGCAAGAAGAGAAAGTTACACAAGTATGGAGAAGAAAGCAAATTGGATTAAAAAGTGTCTTGGACACTCAAGGCATCAACTCATTTTGTTAATCTAATAAGTACATCTCTGGCAGATATGATATTCCAAGTTTCAATGATGAAATTTTGCCAAAGAGGAGACCATGCATATTGTTAGGGGGAGCTTGTGATTCTTGACCACTCTTGCAAAGGCCGTCCGTGAAGAGCCCTATAAAATCCTTGATGAGCCACGCATGGACAATCGTGATGGATCAACTCTCATAAATTTTGTAGAAAATCTTGTTTGACACATTGGTCTCTCTCCTGCATATAGACATCATCTACTTCATTCCTTTCCATGATAACATGAAAAGACTGAGGGGGAATAACTCCATTTAAGAACATGATTCTTGGTTCCCACTACTCATCTGACAGACCATAGTTGAATCACTTGATGACAAGGTAACAATTTTTCTTGTCTTGGGTTCCATAAGCAAAAAAGAAGAACAAGAGGAGTTTATGCGGGAAGAGGGAGCTAGTTTATCATGAAGAAACACAAAGATATCTCTTGTACCATATTGCCAAAAAGAAAGAACGCAGGATGACAAGGGGAGCAACATAACAAGAAAAAATATGATAGGGGAAACACTTGATGGAAAAAGGCGATGTCGGACAACCCATTTGTCATTGATGTCAAAGGGGGAGAGAATGCTGAAATGGCGAGAATATTGCCATCAATGACAAAGGGGGAGATTGCTAGATAAAGTTGTCATTGATGTCAATATGGCATTGTTGAAGATGGGAAAACCCTAATAATGCCCTAACCCTAATCTCTTGGAATCCCTAATAATGCCAAAACCCTAATCCTAATTCTAAGAAAACCCTAGCCAAACCCTTACTCTAAACCCTATCCTAATTCAAAAAACCCTAGCCAAACTGTAACTCTAAAACCCTAACCTTAATTCCTAAATTCTAAAAATCTAACCCTAAATCCTAAAACCCTAAAAGCTATCCTAAAATATCTCTCAACCCTTAACTTTACACTATAAGAAATTTATTAATTTAACTTTATATTAAAACAAATAATTTCATAAAAAGTTTTTAAATTAAAGCGATTAATTTAATAAAAGTTTTTAATTAAATAAATCATACCGTTACCTCATTTCTACGCATTATAAAATTTATGAGAGACACAAATTTTATATCTCTTCTCGTCGAATTCAAGCAATAACATGTCGACTCGTCCACATGTCGTTTCAACCTTGTAAATGCGTATATATATACATGACGTGGGATCAATCGATGAAAACACAATTTTTCCGATTGAATCAAGCAATAATTGGAGATACAATGCAAAAAAAATAATTCTTTGAGGTTATTCAACCACAAATGTCTGAAACATATGCGAGTATTGTCTTCTGAAGCAAATCGATCTTCTCATCTCTGGATCTCAGTCCCCAACTGCCGAAGAAAAACTTATTGCCAGAGTTACATTGATTTGCAGGTGTGAGGCATTCGATCTATTCCCCAAGAAGGCCAAGATGCTTCAGCAGTAATATCTATTTCAGTGGGTCGAGATACTTGTGAAAATTTCTAACCTGAAATTCTACTGCAGCAACTGATTTATTTCACCTACTTATTCTTCACAATAAGTTATTTACGAAATCCCTACAACAAATATTAAAATAAATTCTACTTCAGTTATCACATAATTACATAGAGATAATACATACACAAGAACCAATCACATCAACATAGTTGTTTTTGGACAATTGTCCCCAAAAAACCCCAATATGGGAAAACCAGTGTAGCAGATGAGGGTTTTATTAATCTTCAGCACATCACTTTTACAAGGAATGATTTTACATAGAAACTGAGAGAAAACACTCAAGACTTTCCCCTGGAGACTTTCTGACACTTTGGAGACCCTTCTCCCACTTCTGCGTCACGTCTGCTTCACTCTGCGTGGCTCTGAATGGCTCTGCGTCCCTCTGCGTTATCCTGCGTGAGGACGTCTCCCCTAGAATGCGTCTCCCTCTGTGCTGTCTCTCAATGTCCCTGCGTCACCTCCTCAGTCACTGACTGCTGCTGATGCCCTTCTCTTCCACCACCTTGCAACTCTCCCTTTGAAATCGATCTCCTTCTCTTGAGAATCGATTTTCCTTGAGATACTGAGTATTTGCCTGTGTGTCTCCAAATGATCCTCATGTCTTCTCTTATACTTTTCCTTTTGATGAATCAACGATCGAGATTAACTATTAAGTCTCTAATCAACGACTAAGATTAAAACAGACTTGATCCTCGTCTCTTAGAAGCTTCTCACCTTATCCTTATTAATACCCATTAATATTTTTATTTTCCTAAGGAACCCATTAAAATATTAATTATTTTAATAATTCCTCATCCGGGTGGAATTTCTCGAAACGATTCTGGGCCTTGGAGATCTCATGTGCCTTAGCCTCTCCACCAAATTTCAAGGCTAGAGCACATCCGATGCTACCAAAAATCAACAGTCCCTCTTAGCGAGGAATGTGTTCTAGGAATGCTTTACCATAGAAGCATCACACTGATCCTCTGCATCGGTCTTCTGGGCTGATGCTAGACCTGTTGCCCCACATCCACTGCACTGCCGCTTCCTGTACTGCTTCCCATGACACTGCCACTGCCACTGCTACATCTGTATTGCAGCTCCCTCTCAACATGCTTCATCATGCTGCCCATAACACTGCCACTGCAACTCATGACACTTATCCATTATTGCTAGTGAAATGGATTCTTCACCATCCCCATCTTCTTCCTGAAATAAACAAACTTTGTTCTTCTTAGAGCCTTGGTGAGGATGTCTGCCACTTGTTCTCCTGTAGGAGTGTACCTCAATTGTACTGCCCCTCATTGGACACAGTCTTTGACAAAGTGACACCTGATATCAATGTGCTTCAACTGATCATGAAATACTGGATTCTCAAAGAGCTTGATGCAACTCTAATTATCACACAAAAGCCTGGTTTCTTCCATCCTTATCCTAAATAGATTCACAAGCAATTTCCTAATCCATATGGCTTCACACAAAGGTGTGCTAGCTGCCATATATTATGCTTCAGCTAAGCTCAGAGCCACAAATTTCTGTTTCCTACTACACTAAGAGGTCATTCCTGACCCAATGTTGAAACAATACCCAATTGTACTTTTCCGATCTACTGAACATCCAACCCAATCTGCGTCAGTGAACCCACTCAGCCTGATGTCATTGCCTTGGGTGTACGATAGTCCATGCTCGACTGTTCCTTGTATATATCTGAGAACATGTTTGGTTGCTGTCCAATGCACCCTCTTGGGTTCTACCGTGAACTGACTGAGGGTGTTGACAGCGTAACAAATGTCCAGCGTCGTATTGACCAGATACATCAGGGACCCTATAAGTTGCCTGTACAAGGTGGGATCAACGTCTTTATTTTCTGATGCATCAATATTCTTCCAGTTGGTGATCATTGGAGTAGCCATAGGTCTACAGTCCTGCATCCTAAATCTCTTCAAGATCTCTATAGCATATCTCCCTTGTTTAAGGAAGATCTCACCCTTTTGCTACCAAACTTCCAACGCCAGGAAATAATGCATTTGTCCCAAATCCTTCATGTCGAATTTAGTGGCTAGGTTCTTCTTGCAGTGTTTGATGAGCCTGGATCATTCTGTCAGGAAAAGATCATCGACATATAACACTAGGATTAGAGGCTCATTCTCTACGACAAGATAGTAGAGATTAGGATCTGCGTCACTCTTGACGAACCCCATCTTCCGCAAGTAGCCATCAATTTGATCGTAGCATGCTCTAGGTGCTTGTTTAAGCCCATGCAAGGCTTTCTTTAACCTACAGACATGAAATTTCTTCTCTTGTGTCTCAGAACACTCTGGCTGTTCAACGTATACTTCCTCTTCTATTACCTCGTTTAAGAATGTCGTCTTGACATCCATCTTGTGAATCTCCCACCCCATCTGTGCTACAAGAGATATCACGGTTCCAATAGAAGTAATACTTGGCTACTGGGGTGAAGGTTTCTTTGTAGTCTATTGCTTCCTTCTAAACATACCCTTGAGCCACAAACCTGGCTTTGTATTTCTCCACACTGTCGTTTGCAACATATTTGACTTTGTAGATCCATCTCGAACCTACCACTGACCTGTCGTGAGGCCTAGTTACCACTTCCCAGACATCATTGGCCATTATAGAACTATATTCCTCCACCATAGCATCTACCCATACTTGATGCTAAACGACCACCTGAAAAGTAGAAGGTTCCCCAACTTGAGCTACTAGGGCCTGGTATCTGTCTGGCTGTCTTCGCTCCCTTTTATCATTCCTGGGTGCACCAATGAAGTCCTCTGTATCTCGTAGAATTTGTCGGAGTTCCCGACTCATTCTTCCACTGGTAGTGGGTACATTTATCGACTCTTCCTCTTCCTAAGATTCCTCGGACCTCCTATTCTGAAGCTTCGCCTTTAGGAGAATTCCTAGTACTAGTTTCTGCTGGTCGAAGTGGTTGGACCAACGGATTGTCTTTTGACTACTCCTTGGAAGGCATTTCTCGGGATTTCCTGAAAGCTCTATCCTCCATGAACTTTACATCTCGCTGAACTACTACCTTCTTATTCCTTGGAAGATAGACTTTATATGTCTTAGCATTCTCGCTATATCCCACAGGATATCCTTTCTCAGCAGTTTGATTTAATTTCTTTCTCTTTTCTTCTGGTATACGGCAATACGCTAAACTCCCAAATATCTTAAAATGATTGACTTCAGGTGTCTTCTCGGTGAAGACCCTTTCTGGAGTGATCTTGCCCAATGCCTTGTGTGGAGTCCTGTTATAGACATAAACAACCGTGTTGCATGCTTCTGCCCACAAAAGTTTGGGCATATCCTGATCATACAACATTGCCGTAACTGCTTCCACAATAGTCTTGTTTTTCCTTTCTGCTACTCCATTCTGCTTCGGATTGTAGGGAGTTGTCCACTCTCTTCTGATGCCTTCCCTAGTGCAAAAATCGGTGAAGTCCTTGTCAACATACTCTCCACCATTGTCTGAGCGCAACAATTTTATCTTCTTTCCTGTTAGATTCTCCACAAGAGCCTTGAGCTCTTTGAATTGACCAAAAAGCTCATTCCTGGTTTTCAGAAAGTAGATCCAAGTCTTCCTGGAATGGTCATCAATGAAGGTGACGAAGTATTCGGCACCACTAAGAGCTTTTGTGGACATTGGTCCACAGATATCCAAGTGTATCAATCCTAGAACACTCTTAGCTCTATTGTTACTTCTGGAAAACACTGCTTTGGCATACTTGCCTAGAGCGCACCCCCTGCATACATCATCTCGTTCGGTACTTGGTTCTGGAACTCCTGATACTATTTTCCTGAGAATTCTTAGAGCCCCATGGTGTAAGTGTCCCATCCTCCTATGCCATAGTTCATTCAAATCTTTATCTCCATTGTTGCTTATCAGTGCCACTGGTGATTCTAGCTGTAATCTATACAACTTGTTACTTCTGATTCCAATCTTGGCCTTCCTTTTCCAACTCGGGTGTTTGACATATACTTTCTCCTTAATGAAGAAAACATCATAGCCCTTGTTTTGAAATTGAGATACGAAGAATAAGTTCATCCCCAATCCTAGCACATACAGCACATTGGTTGCTTGAAGTCGCTCTCCTGCTTCGGTTTGAAAGACTACAATACCTCTTCCTACTGGGGTACACTTTGCTTTATTTCACATGGTGATATGAAAATTCATTCTTTCTTCTTGATAATCTGAAAGACATTCTCGAATTCTTGTCCTATGCGACTTGAATTCTTGTCATATGCGAGGAGGCTCCACTATCTATATACCAAATCTCAGAGGAGGCAGAGCTTGCTAGGCAAGCAACTTCTTCTTCCAATCTGGAAGCTAACATAGAATAATCGTGATCCATGTTCCATGTGCCTTCTTCTGGAAATCTGTGTGAGTCCCTTTGAGTTGATGCCTCTGCATCATGCTCTTGACCCGTAGCCGATTCTTTTCTCCTGTCGCCGGATCTCTGCTCCAATACCATGTGAAAGTTTCTAACCTGAAATTCTACTGCAACCATTGATTTATTTCACTTACTTATTCTTCACAATAAGTTATTTACGAAATCCCTTCAGCAAATATTAAAATAAATTCTACTGCAGTTATCACATAATTACACAGAGAAAATACATACACAAGAACCAATCACATCAACACAGTTGTTTTTGGACAATTGTTCCCGAAAAGCCCAATGTGGGAAAACCGATGCAGCAAATGAGGGTTTTATTAATTTTGGGCAACAATCTCTTTTACAAGGAATGATTTTACATAGAAACTGAGAGAAAACACCTGAGACTTTCTGACACTTTGGAGACCCTTCTCCCACTTTCGTGTCCCGTCTACGTCAATTTGAGTGGCTTAGCATGGCTCTGAATGGATCTATGTCCCTCTGCGTCAGCCTACGTGAGGGTTAGTCTCCCCTGGACTGCGTCTCCCTTTGTGCTGTCTCTCAATGCCACTGACTGCTGCTGATGCCCTCCTCTTCCTCCACCTTGCAACTCTCCCTCTGAAATAGATCTCCTTCTCTTGAGAATCAATTTTCCTTGAGATATTCAGTATCTGTTGGTGTCTCTCCAAGTGATCCTCAATTCTTCTCTTATACTTTTCTTGTTGATGAATCAACGACTGAGATTAGGTCTCTAATCAATGGCTAAGATTAAAACAGACTTGATCCTCATCTCTTAGAAGCTTCTTACCCTTATCTTTATTAATACCCATTAATATTTTATTTTCCTAAGGAATGCATTGAAATATTAATTATTTTAATAACTCCTTATCCGGGTGGAATTTCTCCAAACGGTTTCTAGGTCTTGGAGATCTCATGTGCCTTAGCCTCTCCACCAAATTTCAAGGTTAGAGCAAATCCGATGCTACCAAAAATCAACAATACTATCAGTACATTTGCTAGAGTTTATGTTCTAATTGGGTGGAGAATATCTTTCTATTTGGAGGCTGAGTTCTAGTCATTGAAGCAGATCAAATATCAAATTCTTGAAAGGGGTCGAGTTCTGTGTTATACAGTGGTTGAGTTCATATCATCCAAGAGGCCAAATAAACTCCTTCACTGAGGAAGGGAGCTCTAGCATTTCTGGGCATGATTACCATATTTGGCAGGCCGAGAAGCCTGAGGGTATCTTCAAGAACACTTGAGGCTGGTTGAGATTGATCTATTGTACAGACTTAAGGAGTTATGTGAGGTATATATGAGCATACCTAAAGACGGACGTTTGAGTAGACTTGGAGACATCTGTATAGCAACCTCCTAAAACCTTTTTGGAGTAGATATTCTCATATCTGTTACAGAGTTTGAAGTCCTGTTTGGAGTTGATTCATAGACTGTTGCTCGAGGAGTTGTTGGAGGACTTGATGATACTCGGAAAACACCATTGAAGACATCACCTGGAAACATGAAATTCTTGTTGAAGTAGCTTCCAGAAGAATTGATTGAAGAGTCACTTCCTTGTTGCAAACTTGGAGCATCTATTGGGTTGATAGTTGAATTGTAGCAAACTTGGAGCATTGTTTGAGCAAGCGCTTAGGAGTGGAGAATTGAAGCACACTTTTGAATTAAGTTCTTGAAGCAGATTGTGGTCGAACACTTGAGGAAGCCTATGAATTGAGATAAACCTTGTGGAAAAGCTAGTAATAAACTTTGAAGCGTTCTTTGGAAGCACCCCTTGAAGATACTTTGTTGGAGCATTGTTGACCTGTTGAAATACCTCGTAAGCAGCTTATTGGAGACCATTTTGAAGATCAATTTTGAAGCTTGGAGCGCCCCTTGAAGAATACTTTGTCGGGAAATCAGAAAGGCAGTAAATATTTCTTGATCTTGATAATTACTTGTGATGTTTATTATTATTACAATTCTTTGTATCTTCTTTCTTTAGTTCATCAAGCAATTACCGAAAGCAACAACATATAAAAAATAAACACTAGATGTAGGCACATGCTAGGGCAAAACCCCCCTCGAATGGAAAACTCAGTCAAGATAATTCTTCCTTTCGATAGTATGCTTTGAGACTCTTCACCCTAGACCAAGACAAGACCTTTCCTCCACACTAAGTCAGCCCCCTAGAATTTCGACCTCTTCTCAACAACTTCGACTATGCAACAACTTACGACAACTGGCAACTTTTGACAACTGTGAAGGTTCGAAGACTTCGATCTCCCAGTCGATGACACAAAACAAAGAGAGAGGGACACCAAAATTTCTATTTTCCTTGTCTCCTTAGACTTCCCCAAATTCGCACTCACTTCGGCTTCCCGGTAACAAACTTTCCCAGCTATAAGAGAACTACACACTTCTGCCCAACAACAAGAGAATTTTGCACTTCTGCCTAGTTACAAGAGAATTCAAACTTGATGAGAGAATGATTCTCCAAATGAATTCGATGTGCTTCCTTTTATAGGCTTCTTCCTGTGTCGAATAGGGTCCTTAGGCTGACTTGACAATCCCTTATGGTGACATGGTGTGGAGGTTACACAATTCATATTTGACTCAATACTTAACCTTTTTACACGATTTAAAAGCCCACGAAGGGTCTCTTTTAATATACAATATTTCTATAGACTCAGAATAAATCCCAGAAGTCCTCAATGGGGACTTTGACCTAAAACATGGTGGCCCAAGCATGAAACCCATACTTTAATAAGTCACAATAATAATAATAAAAGTCCTTTTCTTTATTCTTTTGACAAGTACATTACATGATGACTCAAGTACATTTTGAAAACTGAACATAGTTACTTTGTCCAACACTCCCTCTTAAGTAAGGAGGTGTTCATAATGTACAAATACAATGGAAGATCTCAAACTATATGAGCCATGAAGAACTTTAAGCACCACAATCCCATGGACTAGATTCTTGACTGGCGCAATCTATCGAAGCAGTCACAAAATAGTTTAGGCACCACAATGCCATGGACTAGATTCCTGACCAAGGCAGTCTATTCAGGTGGGACTAAGATGGACTCAAGCTTTTAGCCCCTTTAGGTACCCTCAGGCTTACTTGCTAACCATCAACCCAAAAATCCAAGTGTGTATCCAAAACATATCTCAATAATCAACACCACCTTTCCAACTTCTAGACATCAAAAAAATGTATGACCATATGTCCTCTGATGCAATGCTTCACTCACAAAGCCTCAATACCTCTTGATCTAACAGATCAAGAATGATCAGTCACTCCCAATCAAACTGATTGGTAACCAACATGCTATCAAATCCTTAGAGAGATTTACCTATACAAACACAACCCCATTCAATAATATACTTTCACATGTACATAATCAAATACAAACCTTTGGGGTCTTCCAGGCAACTTGATGTTGTTCCTCAACTTTTCATAGTAGGACTATCAACTGAATCTTTAACAGATGATTCCTTAATCATACATTTTCCTTCTTATTTCCCATACAACAACATATCCTTTGAAATTCATTTTTCAATTAATACCAAGCTATGCCCTACCTTGTCAACCAGGAAGCACCTCTTTATCTTGACTCCCTCTTAATCTTAGGGAGATCTCTTCTATTCATGCTTCCTCCGAGAGATTAGCTTGTTCCTTTCAATATCGGAGAATCTTTCGAGGCTTCCAACCATTTCATCAGAGTTATCATCATCCTCATCATGCTTATCATATCAACATGCATCTTCACCAAGTTGAAGATTTGTGTACTAGCACAACTTCAATAGCAAGCACAACCCAATCTATAGAAGCATGATGTTAGCCATATCAGAATTACGGAAGTATTTCATATTTATATCAGACACTGAAACTCAATTACAAACAAGAGGCATATACTCTCCAACATCTTGCTAGGGACTTTGTTATACACCCTAGACTACTTCATAATGATATTCACTCCATCTAGGGTTTCAATGTCTCTTCCAAAGATATGGCATACCTTCTACAACATATAGCAAACCCAAGAAATAATTCACGCAAATATAGATATACAAAAACATCTAACAACCTTTCAAAATACATATGTTAGACTTCTCACTAGGGATTCATATAAATTCTAGATTTCATACAAACAAATCAATCAAATTCAATCATAGCTTAGTCATTAACTTGACCAACTTCCTCTAAGTTAGTTTCAAACCCTAGATTTGAATCAATCATCAATCAGTCATCAACATGACCAACTACTACCAGGGTTAGTTACCAACCCTTAGATTTTCCGTTCAATCATCAATCTCAACCAAAAAATTCAAATTTCAACAATTGCTCAGAAATCTCAAATTATCATATAGTCATCACATATAAGAGGTTTGAGGTTTCTTCTTCGACTAAGGTTTAACTCCAAAACCCTAGAATTCTATTTTCACAAATTCAACATTCCTACATAGATCTCAAACCATCGTATTTTAGAGATTTTTCTTTTGACTAAGGTTTAACTTCAAAACCCTAGAATTTTCATATTCAACAATCACTTAATAGATTTCAGATTGTTATATCATACAGACTAAATATTTTAACTTCACTAGGTTTTAGCTACAAAACCCTAGATTTCCAAACATCATCATCCTAGAATCTCAGACAAGGATTTCCATTAAATCCTAAAACTCATGACCATGAATGACTAGGTCAACACACAAAACTAGGAATTCATAATCTTTCATAAGCATATCATATGTCCAACAATATTAATACATCTAATCTAGACTAAGCTAGGGATTCGACCAAAAAGGACATATCCATATAAGCCTAGATTTTGTCATAATACATTTCATATAATGTGTTAGTCAAATCTAACTTTACAAATATCAACAAGAGTTACACTCACAATCATCTTGATTGCACTAGGTTTGATTATACAAATACACACATACCAAGTAAATCAATTCTAAGACAATATAAGGGTCTTTCTCACTCATTCCACCAAACCTTAATGAGCTAGGGTTCCAATGTAGAACACACATTCCACCAAACCCTAATGTGCTAGGGTTCCAATGTAGAAACATAGCAAACCCTACATTACCAAAAAATCCAAAGGTTCCGGGATTTTAGACCTTATCACTCAACCCTAACAAGTTAGGATTTCCCGATCATACCAAAATCCCAAACATGACATCAATAAAAACTTCGACTGGCATTTCACAATATCCCTAATCAACTTTTAAGATTTTAGATATTCACAATAGCATACCCTTCAGTTAGGGCTTTCTAGAACTTGTCTAGGGTTCTACATAGTCAATCAAGAATAAGAGTGGGGTGGGTAGATTTATCGAGAGATGAATCACCCAAACAAGAACCACTACGATTCAATATAGCTAGTCATAATATAGTTAGTAATAGATCATCAAATGAATAATCCTTTCAATCACTGTATTCAAAGCATACCTTTGTTTCTTGACTAACCTTGTCTTGAGAGATCCTCCTTGCAGATGTTTTTCCTAATCAAGAAAACAGAGGGAGAAAGGTAATTAGTATTTAATATAATCACAACTAAATGAGTACATGAATCCAAGACTGAAAATACATGAAAATCTTATCTTTGGGAGTGGTTGAGGGCTCCCTCCAAAGCTTGAGAGAAACCTACAAACTTAAAATAATACAAAAAATGTCTTTTCCAAAATGTGTTAAAAACCTATAAATTCTAAAACATATAAACAAGATATGTAAAGCTACAAGCGAAGAACTTAATAGTGTAAATCCCTAATGTCAGTTTCTTCGGGCTTGACTTTCTTTGAGCCTCCTTCTATAGCAAGGTTGGCTTGATCTCTTCCTCTCTTCTTATTCTTTGGATTCTTGGGACAATCACTTTTTTAGTGACTCTTCTTATGACATTGATAGCACTCTATCTTGGACATGTAAACTTTCTTCCTCGGTCCCTCCGATCTCTTTCCTTATGATTAGCAACATAGGCATTTGATACTCCTTCAGGATTTGTAACCATTGAGATCCTTAATTCTTCTTGACTATAGTCGGTCCATAATTCTTCAAAGGTGGGAGCTACCTTCCAACTGTTGACACCTGCAACAAATGCACCCCAAGAAGGTGGCAATCCTAATACAGCAGTGATCACTAGTTCTTTGTCCGGAACAATCTCATCGATGGCCAAGAGATCATCCCTGAGTCTATTTATCGTCACAAAGAAAGTTGCCACAATGTCTTCTTTAGTCATATTCGTAGTCCTCAACTCATTCTTCAAACTTGCTACTTGACCAATGTTCTTAATTGTGAACAACTTCGACGAGGCTTCAAACATCTACTGTGCATGATCGATGTTAGATATGAATGGGACAAGATTGACTTTTATCCCTTCTATCATCAAATTCATAGCCACCAATTTTAAATCTCTGAATTTCGCTTTGTCAGCATCAGTGGCTTCTTCAGTAGGCTTCTTAACATTTCCTTTTACCAAATCCAACACCTTGTTCTTTTCGAGGATTAGGTCAACCCTCTTCTTCCAGGATCTGAAGTTAGATGCTCCTTCAAGTTTGTTCTCAGCCTTGATTGAGTTAGACATCTTCCTTGAATATAATAGGTTCCTTCCCTGAGATGGTGCCTCTGAATGAATCTGCCTTTTTCCTTCTTTTTCACCGAAGCTCTGATACCATTTTGGAAAATCAGAAAGGTAGTAAAGATTTTCTTGATTTTGATAATTACTTGTGATGTTTCTTATTATTACAATTCTTTAAGTCTTCTTTCTCCAGTTCATCAAGTAATTACCAAAAGCAACAACACATAAAATAATAGAGACCAGATTTAGGGACATGCTAGGGAAAAACCCCCCTCTAGGGGAAAATCTAGTCAAGATAATTCTTCCTTTCAATAGTATGAATTGAGACTCTTCACCCTAGACCAAGACAAGACCTTTCTTCACCACCAAGTCAACCTCCAAGAATTTCAACCTCTTCCCAACAACTTCGACTATGTAGCAACTTACGACAACTGGTAGCATCCAACAACTGTGGGGTCGAATAGGGTCCTTAGGCCAACTTGACATATCCTTAGCTCGACATGGAGTGGAGGTTACATAATTCATATTTGACTCGATACTTAACCCTTTTACATGATTTGAAAGCCAAGAAGGGTCTCTTTTAATGTACAATAAGTCTATAGACTCACAATAAATCCTAGAAGTCTTTAATGGGGACTTTGACCTAAAAGATGGTGACCCAAGTATGAAACCCACACTTTAATAAGTCACAATAATAATAATAAAATTTCTTTTCTTTATTCTTTTGACAAGTACATTACATGATGACTCAAGTACATTATTGAAGACCAAACGTAGTTACTTTTTCCAACATACTTGAAGACTTGCTTGGAGAAGACATATTGTACACCTTTGAAGCAGTGGTGTTGGAGTACCATTGAAGGCAATCTTGAAGGAATTATCTATGTAAAATGGGCTTTGTTGAAGTCTTCGTGGAGTAGCCTTGTGGAAGACTTCTTGAGTGACATGAAGAATAGTGAAGACACCTTTTACAATTAATAAAGTTGTCATTGATGAATAAAGTATCTTAAAGATTATTTTGAGGGCATTGTTGAAGGGGAACTTGAAGATACTGCCGGGCTTGTTGCAGAAGACATTGGAAGCCTTGAAGAACCATTGAACTTATCTTGAAGAATTGAAGCATAGGGTTGGAACCCTAGAGGATAGGAGTCCTCAAGAAGTTCAGGTTGGAGCTTGTACCAATGAGAGGGTTGGAGCCCTAGAGGTTGGAGCCTCATGAAGTCCAAGTCGGTGTTTGGCAAAGTATAGGTTGGAGCTTGGTGGATTGGAGATTGGTGTCTTCATCTAGGGTTGGAGCCATAAACATTATTATACTTAATATGTTGTAAAGAGGATTGGAGTCCTCGCTAATTTCTTATCAATAAAATCATTTATCTTGTTATTGTTCATTTTGTGTTTTATCTAAGTGATATAAACTCGTAAAGTAACAATTGTAAAAGAAATATTGGTTCACCCCCCCTCAGTATTTCCAACAACCTTTGCACTTACAGCTAGATAGACAACTATAAGATCGTTGGTCTCTTTGGCAACATCTATGGGATGGAACATCCATCAAATGGATGTCAAAACAACATTCTTGAATGGTACCATTGATCAAGAAGTCTATGTCGAACAACCCTTGGGATTTGAAGTACATGATAGAGAAACTAATGTCTGCAGGTTGAAGAAGGCACTTTATCACCTTAAGCAAGCCCCTAGGGCTTGGTATGCTAGGATGGACACATATCTACAAAGATTGGGCTTTTCAAAGAGTTTGCTGATCCAAACCTTTATATCAAGATAGTGAAGGATGAACCAGTGATCATTCTTCTATATGTGGATGATATTCTCATAACCGGTGTGGAAGATCATATTCAAGAATGCAAGAGACAATTGGCAACATAATTTGATATGAAGTATGTAGGGCTGATGCACTATTACTTGGGATTGGAAGTTTGACAAAGACTTGATGAAATATATCTAGGTCAAGGAAAGTATGTGATTAAGATGCTGCAAAGGTTTGGCATGATGGACTGCAAACCTATGACAACCCCCCTGATTAGAAATTTGAAGAGGTCAGTTATGATTCAAGCCTTGTGGATCCTACAAGTTATAGACAATTGGTTGGCTCTCTGATGTATCTTGTGAACACTCAACCAAATATTTGCTTTGTAGTGAATATTCTCAATCAATTTCAGATAGAGCCTAGACATGACCACTCGGTAACAACCAAGCATATACTGAGATATCTGCAAGGAACAATACATCACTGCCTGAAGTATGATAGGAAGAACGGTATCCAATTGATAGGATATACAAATTCTGGTTGGGGAAGCAGTGAGACAAATGGAAGGAGCACTACCAAAGGATGTTTTAGCTTGGGATCTTGTATCATCTCATGGATGAGTAGAAAGAAAGAGTCAATTTCTTTGAGTAACCCTGAAGTTGAATACATTGCAACATGTGAAGTTACCAGAGAAGTCGTTTGGTTGAGGAAGCTATTATCCGATTAGTTTGAAGGACTAATGGACCCTACTGTTATACATTGTGACAACATCAATTGCTTTAGGTTATTTGAAGACTTGTATTCCATGGAAAGATGAAGCACATAAACAACATGTATCATTACATATGAAAATTGGTGCAAGATGGGGTGTTGCAGCTACAATATATCTCCATCGATGAGCAAGTAGCTTATATTTTGACAAAATCTCTTCCTCATAAGAAGCTTGTGTATTTGAGAGACAAGCTTGCATTGTTTGATATCTCCATCCCTAGTTGAGATGGAGAGATAGAAAAATCGTTCTTTTCCTCTCTTTGTGAAGAAAGAATGGAGGATTGGGTAAGCACCTGGTTTTCAATACTCTTTGAGGATGAGGTAGGGCATCCAATAGGTAAGTGTAGTTGAAGAGGAAATAACTTGAGGATGTGTTAGTCCAAGATAGGTATGGTCCTAGAAGGACATACCTTGTGAACATTTGGATGTGGTATGTTCCTTAAGAGACAACGATGATGGTGTCTATAAGTGATTGTCTTGCCAACGTTGTGCTCTAATTTTGTGGAGAAATAGAGTTGTTAGTCAAGGCATTGCTATGTGACAATGTTGGTTGGTATGATGAGGTGCAATGAGCTAAGTTGAAATAATAGCTTATGAGATGGCTTACCAATCTGATTCTTGTTATGAGATCTCTTCAGTATGAGAATGTCCATGTACCATTATGAATACCTCCCTAGTTAAGAGGGAGTGTTGAAATATGTAACTAGTTTCGGTCTTCATATGTACTCTTGATTCTTATATATTGTCAAATGAAAATGAAATTATTATTATTATTTTTTATAGCATGGGTTTCATGCCTAAGGTCATTTTATTTTTGGTCAAAGCACCCATTGAGTGCTTCTAGGTTTTGTCATTAAGTCAAGAAGTCAAAGAGTCATTGTCATATGTAAAAGACCCCATTGGGTATTTTGTAACATGTCGGAAGAACTATTTTTGAGTTAAAATAGTCAAAATACCTCCCGAAGACCAAGTTGGCCTGGCAGCAGAGAAGTCAGCCTAATTAGGGCATGTCGTCCTACTTGGAAGCCTATATATATGAGATTATTCAACCTCCAATGGACTCACTGACTGATTCACTCATCATTCAAGCGAAGGACAAGAAGAAGAAGGCAAGCGAAGGAAGAAGGAAGAAGGAAGATGAAGTTTTCGGGTTTTTACACTCTCACTCTCTTACACATGTGAAGGCAAGCTAGGGTTTCTGCAACATCAAAGATGAATTTCTGAAGGAGAAAGGAAAGGGTCGACATTGGAAGAAAGGTGGACAATTTGATCTCTCATAAGGCATAAAAGAAGAAGCAGTCTGAGCGAAGGAAGGAGGAAGGTCTAGAAACCTTAACTCTCCCACATGTGCAAAGTTGCAGCGAGTTGCAGGGGGCTGAAAATTTCAGACATGCAGTGGGGGCCAAAAATCTGTAGTTGGGGGTTGAAGTTGTGCAGTTGGAAGAGATTTGACTTGGTTTGACTTGGATAGAAAGAGCACATCATCAAGAAGGCCTGACTTGGTCTTGGAAGGGTATTGGTCTTGGTATAGAGGTCTTGGAATCCATCATTTGAAGAATCCGTAAGAAGAGGAGATTTGTTGGGTTTCCTCTCAAGAGTAGAGGTTTTGGCCTTGGTTGGCAGCCTACATCTTGTGTCCTTGTGTGTTATTGATCTTCATGTTTTGGTAGTTGTTTGATAATAAGAACAACATAATAATAAGAAAAGAAGAAGCTAATAATCAAGAAAAGTAAAACAATATCACAAGCAATTGTCAAGTCTAGGAGAAATGACCTCTTTTGTAGCCCTCTTGATCTTGTCAACATATCTTTCAATACATTAGACAATAAACATGGAATTTTTTGCATAAAAGAGTACTTACAAGAGAAGAAGTTTATATCCATCCGTTAGAATTACAAGAGTGAAGCTCCAAGCCAAGATAACAATTATCCAAACATCAAAATGCATCAAATAATATCCAATTCATCGAACAATAGCAAGTCCAAATTGTTTTCTCCAAAGAGATACAAATCCGAGTGATGATGAGAAATGAAATGAACCTCATCAATTTATATGATCCTCTAAGGGATTCAAATTGCCTAATTAGGCCTAATGATGCCCCTAATAATTATATAATGTACAAATAACAACACTTTGGTGACAAGCGCAACAAATAGCTCCATAATGGGAATAATAAGCCTCTCAAGAGGGTCGAAATGATATATACAATAGCTAGGAGGGCCATTGAAAGGCCTAGTGAAGTCCCTCATGTGCCAAAATGAGTGGAAGGGCTCCAAAATAGCGATGAAGGGGATGGCCCGTTGATCTCCAAGCAAATGACTTGTGGTGCTCCCAAGTGGTTGTGGGGGCACAAAAACAACCTCATGGGTCTCCCATTGATTCAAACAAGCATGTATCCCATCTGCGAGGGCTGGAACAATGATGCAAGCCCTCCCTTTGTCTCCCATGGTGAGACAAAACCCCATCTAGGCCTTGGATCAATTGCCAAGTGTGTGGTGCAAGTGTGTAGCTGGCCGAGCAAGGTGGTCCAGGTGCATCATCATCATCAAACAAGCAGAACATGGATGAGCAATTAATGGTGCTAAAGGATTCCATGGCATGACAATCTACTCTGTGCTCTAGTGGAGGCCCATGGCTCTCAACGCACACCTTGCTGGCAATATGACCCTCTGGAGGGCTTGGACTCCATATAGGGAGACCAAACCCCAAGATGAAGACCCACCTGCAATCCTGTGTAAGATCCCATGCATCTCTTCACCTTCCAATACAATAGTTCATTAGTGCAATTGAGCAAATGAGCTTACAAATCATGGAGCCAAGTGGACACTTCATAGTGGCATGCCTTGCCATAATGGGCTTTAGAATGTCCAAGTGTTCCTAGGTACAAGAAAGAGGTTAATTGAGGACCCTATTAGGAGGTTTCAGCCTCCAAGGGAGTGATAGTTCCATGGTACATCCCTCAAATGGTAGGTGTCATGTGGCATAATGATGGAATGGATTGGGGGCATCAGGGGAGATTCCAAGCCACATGCCATGGTCCAAGGGCAACAATAATGAGGGGAAGCCTGCACATTGGTGTATAGATGGAGGGAGAAATCATGGTACATGAGTTATCCTGACCTTTGTTTTTCCACCCGTCTTCGTATGCGTTTTGATTTTTTCTTTTTTCAACTGCTCAGGGCTCTAGGGAATGAGGACATGATGTGCAAGATATAGCAATGATTACCCCCTAAAGGTTGTGCAGTTCATTGCCCACTAGGGTTTGGGACAATCATGGGTTCCTTAATGATGCAAGGGGCTCATGTAAGGGCCTTAGGAGCCAGGCTGATGGCCATAATGATAGGGATTAGAGTTCATGTTGGCTTTTTCCCATGTGCTAAATTTGTATGTCCTAGCCATCTTTTGCATTTTATGGTACATTTCCTGTCGAGAGTGGCCAAATTATGCATATTGTTTTGTTTTTAGCTACATCAACCTCCGAGACATCGTTCCAGGGCCGACCCAAAGTGTGGACGAGGGGAGGGGGAGGCTAACTCCTTGTGGACCCAATGGACAAATGTGGACCCAAATGGGAAATATTTGGAGAGGGGCTATAATGAGTAGAGTGGAGTGATGTATGTGGTGTTGGGAAGCATGAACATGCAACCAAAATGAGGGTTTCCCATGTAGTGGCATTCCTAAAGCTAGTAGCCAGTAGAGGAGATTCCACAGGACTAGGGCACAAGACTAAGCACCAAATTGGACAAGGGGGACAAGAGTATAGACCAAGCCCATTCTTTTCGTCGAACCACCCAGTGACCCCACTAATCCATGTCCAAATGTGTCCATAATAAGTAAGCAAAAATACCCAATTACTAATGAAAAGCCATATCTTTCGGATTGGAAGGCCCACCTTCAAATATACGATCATGGAAGAATGGGCGAGAACAAATAATGGCTAGCTCAGGTGGCGGAGATGGTGGCAGATCGAGTTATTTGGGAGGTGCTGGCTGTCGGCTAAAGACAATCTAGGAGAAAAATTTTCTCCTATGGGTTTCACCCACTGGTGGTGGGTAACAATTCCAACCTCATTGGATTTCATATGGAGAAAGCTGAATTTTAGATCTCACTCAAAATCCAACAGACTTAGTTTTTCAAGATTTCAGGATTGGGGGGATTGCAACATTTCCATTGGATTTTGTCATGTACGAGGGGAAGGAACTAGTTTTTAATTAGGAAGACCAAGCCCTCTATGTACGTGGCATTGGTTGTTGAACTCCTCTATCATGACCCTATTAAAAATGTACCCATCAGTCAAACAAAATCTTGACTTGACATGCCACATTTTTTCTAGCATATTTTATGCTTAGAGGGTTATATTGATGACAAAGATCCCAATATAGGCAATGTTTTTGAGGATATGTAGGTATTTGTTGTAGCATGATAGTTTTTGGATGCTAGAGGCCATCTAGACCCTGTTTGTTGATGTATTTTTGGTTTATGTGCACTATTACATGCTATATAAATGAAATATTTTCCTTGTTTGTGTGTAAATGTTTTGGATTCATATGGATGTGCATGAATATATATGTTTTTATTTAAAATTTGAATATTCTACGTGTTTTTGGTTGATTGGTTTTTTGATTTTTTATAGTTGGTTTTGTTCTGGTTTTGAATGGTCACCAGTTCAAAGGGTTTTTCGGTTTGATCATTGGTTCTGTTTCGATAATATTACTCTTGGGGCAAGGATAGGCCTTTCTTAGGAAAATGTAAGGAAGTGTATGGGTGAAGGAGAGCCCCCAAGGGCTATTTCAATTACTCCAAGCCAAATCAAGGAGAATTCAGGGGAATGTTGCATCCTCAAGGAAAATTTATTTATTCTATTTTTGAGGTCACTTTATTGATTGAGGGTTTTATCACCAACTATTGCGCTTGGAGAGTCATTCCCATGCCTCATGGAAGTGGCTTGACTTATAGTATAGGCATGGGCCTTCATTTAAGACATATCTTGATTTATTTCTCTAAGCCACATAGCAGTCTTGGTTTAACCTTGCCAATACTGCTAGTTTAAGTGGGAATAGTTGGGACATCGAGCGAGGCATGCAACGAAGGCAACCAACTTCGATAATCGAGCCCAAGTCTTGCTGCATGAAATTCAAATCACTCTTACCACTCTCGCTAACTTGCTGGGCTATGATATGCTCCCTATATAAACAATTTGCAGCTTAATTTATAACCTTGTTCAACAAATGCCTCGGTGTCTTGATTCATTATTTATAGTCATGCTATTGGTGCATCATTAATTATTACTTGTTACCTTAAGATTTGATTTTTTGGATGACCTACTTCTTTTAGTACATTCTTGTCATGTTAATAACAATAGAAGGTGTGATCCAACGAAATTGAACGAATAATGTTGTAGAATACCTGCAAGAGGTACCATACAACATCTCCAATGGCATTGCAGCTATCCTATTTTTATTGTACTGTATTAAATATCTTTTGGATCACAGTTTTTGGGGCATAAAGTTGGACATCAATTTAACTTCTATGCATGGTGTGCATGTGTTTGTTTAAAATCAACTTGAAAATCTTGATTTTGAAATGCCTATGTTTTATTAATTCCTAATTTTGAATAGTGAATATTGATGAAATCACATCACCTCTTTGTACATGTAGTTTATACAGGCATATATGTGTATATTCTGGCTCTACTTCACGGTTATGTGTCAAGAATTCTGGTTGACGTAAACATGTTCAGTATTTTGTTGTCTTGGTTATTTTGAGTCAATTAATAATATCAAATATTGTTACCTCATGTTTTTAAGTGCATCCAGAACTTATTATTTGTTGGCTTTGTGTTGTGTAGGTTGGTTGTGTATCTGAACGAAGCAGCAAAATTCTTTTATTTGATATAGCGTGCATGTCAGTGGAACCTTCAGAAGTGAGTCATGCCTCATTTGCATCGTGTTTTTCGATTTTGCTTATCCTTGAAGGCATGGATGATAAAATTTGTTTAATTCCATGTTGTAGTTAATATCTGATGTTCTTATTCTCTTTTGCTGGTTGTGATTTCATGTTGAGACTTTGGAGCTTATTCCATGCATGCTTAATGTTTCTATTTCTTTTAGACACTAAATGCTCTGGAAGAGTAGGGTATCGGTAATAAAAGTGCTTGGTATTGATGATGCTGTTAGCTAATCAGATCTCAAGAAACCTATGTATGTTTCATTTGTCAGACAAATGTTTCAAGGAGATAGTATGCAATGTTGTTAAACATACTAGCTGGAATATCTCAATGTTATTGTTGAAGTTTGTAAATAGGTCCTGGTTTCATAATGTCTAATGTAATTATGATTGTATGTATTAGATGTAAAGAGAAAAATAAATTTTATTATTATTATTTTTATAGCATGGGTTTCATGCTCAAGGTCATTTTATTTATAGGTCAAGCACCCATTGAGTGCTTCCAAGGATTTGTCATAAAGTCTAGGAGTCAAAGAAATTTATGTAAGTCAATTTCAGTCATAAAGACCAATGTTGCGAACATCGCAACTAGGATTAAATTGGCGAGGGGAGAACATCGGAAAAAATGGGGGAAAAATCAGTGAAAGTTTGGAAAAAATCGGCAAATACAAAAATATTCTTTTTTTTAATATCTAAAGCATCTACAATATAAAATAAATGCATTGACACATAAATATGATAAAAGAACTAATATATAAGATGTCTAATATCATTTCTAGTGCTACATCACACATAACAGTGAATCATGTCCTGAATAGTAAGTCCTGAGTCCCAACTCAGCGTCAAAATATCAACAAAAATATAATAATGTATCTCATATCATGAGTCATAATGTCATATACTATGAAATGTCATATACTATGAAATGAACCAAATAACTAATACTACTGATTTCCTCTGCCCCTCTTGCGAGAAAATGCAATAGCTTTCCCTCTAGATGTAGTTGGCGGTGGAGTTGGCAGTGGACTTTGCTGTGCTCTAGAAGTTGAAGAACTAGGAGCTACAAGAGGTAGACCATGTCCTCTACTAGTGACAGGGGTAGCCTGGGTAGGTGGTGTCACCTCCTCCTCCTCTACCCCCTCCACTACTTCCTGCTCTAACCAATTAGCGACAGACTCCATGAGAGGCCTCTTGGCCTCAACTCTCCATGCAATAGTGGTGTCAATCCCATCCAATGAGATGGCTTCTATATCAAGTGTCCTCTCAAGTTGCCTCACCTATAATCGAAGATTGTAGTAGACGTAGACCATGTCATTAAGTCGCTGGGACTCCAACTTGTACAAGGGTCATAAAATAATAATTATAAAAAAAATATTATTTAATGAATTCAAAAAATTAATTGGAAATTTGGATTATTTTAAGTTTTAACCTGTTGCGCTTCTTGGTGTGTATTTTTTCAAATACACTCCAGTTGCGCTTGCATCCCGAGGAGCTACATGTTTGGCTGAGCACTCGAATGGCAAGCCTTTACAGACTAGGTACTCTGGCACCATAGCTTCTCCATCATGCATCTACAACAAAATTACAAATAAGATAAACATCAGAAAAAAATGAAATTTGAAAGTTGAAGCAAAGTATGAAGTTATGAACTTGAAGAGACAATGAAATTTGAAACAAACTAAAAAATACCTGGCATTTTAGTCTTCCTATCAATTTCAACCATGTCAAAGCTAAATGTGCCACCTACCACCTTGTATATTTCCATTTGTTTGGAGATTTCTGCACGTTATGATGGAGATGGCACCATTCTCTGAACACAGGTGAAGAATCCATCCATGACCTTAGCATCAAATAAGAACCCATAGGGGTAAGCAAATGTGGGGTTAAGGTAGATTCGTTTAGCATGAATGGGACTATGGAGTGTGTTGTTCCATTGTTCATCAATCACTTCCCATAGGAGTTGTTTCTAAAACCCCTCATCTCCCTTATCATCATAGTAGGTCCGAATGGATTCTTTGACTCTGTCCATGGCCTCATACAAGTGGTCCATTGCGGCTTGTCACCAACAATTAATCGAAGAACCTTTACCAAAGGTTCAGTAATGCTGCATACCTCCTACACTCCTGCCCAGAAGCTGTCCTGGTATGAAACTTATCTGCATATGGCCTCTTCCTCTAGTTTGCGGCTAAATGCCAATGTACACCATTGATCTGAAAGAAACATTCTCTTCACATCCCACATAGGATTCAAGATGGATTGAAGAGATGTGAAACTGGTGGTAAACCGTGTAATGGTGGGGCACACCAACTCCTTGTTGTTGGTGAATGTTCTCATCAAATGAAGCACATATGCATGATTATATATACATTTTGTAATGCTTTTTGATGAATCAACAATATTTTTGACAAAAGGAAATTTTGCTATTTCTTTCAACATGAAATCAATGCAATGTGCAGCACAGGGTGTCCAAAATAAAGTAGGATGCCTCTCCATAAGCATCTTGCTAGTAGCAACATAATTTTCAACATTGTTCGTTATGATTTGGACAACATGTTTTGGACCCACCTCCAAAATAAACACATCTAGCAAATGACACAATAATTGTGCATCTTTGATATGTGCAGATGTATCAACAGATTTCATAAACATTGTCCCCTTGGGACAATTAACCAAGAAGTTTATAAGGCTTCTACCTTTTTGATCGGTCCAACCATCTGACATCACAATGCATCCTGTGTGTGCCCATGATGCCCTAAACTTCTCCAATCTCTTGGTGCAGTCAACCTTTTGACTTTGAAGAATGTGGTCTCTAAAGTCATCATAAGAAGGGACTTTATAAACTCTGGGCCAACAATTGCAATACATCAGCAACAGGCTGGAAAAATGGACTGTTCCTTGCAACGCTGAAAGGAATATCACTCCAAAGAAGAAACTTGCCCAACAACTTGTTTGCTTCTTCTTTCTCCTTTTTTAAACAATTGAAGAGATAGATGTTTGTGAACCATACGTGGTTCTAGGAACAAAATATGATGAGGTAGCGACAGGATTGGTTTTAGATACTGATGTCGATGTAGAACCAGTGCCATTCTCATATTCACCTCCTAACGCTCTATTCCCTGCTAGTTGACTCTTCAGAGCTAACTTGGATGGTTTGGTTTGCTTTATTTCTTCCAATTACCTGAGGGCTCTGTTGTCGCACAGATTGTCACGACAACGCTCAGATTGGGGGTTGTCACCCTGATCCATGATTTCTCCGTTTAAGCCTGTCTCCCGCAGCTAAGGAGGGTAGACCCTATGGGATAATGGATGACCAACTGGGGACTAGTTGGGTTGGGAGAGACACGAGAGGAAACAAGCACTTAATTGATTTTATTAAGTTAATGGACCAGTGCCTTATGGAGTTAATGATTAAATGATTAAATGTTGCAGAAATATGAACCATGTAAAACAAACATTTATCATCAAATAACCCAAGGAATGCAAGATATCCAGTAAATTCACAATGCTTTAACGATGATCCAGCAATTAAACTTCAAGAAAAATTAAATGCTTTAAATGATCATAAAATTTAAACACTGACCAGTTACCACTTTCATATAGCTAACTTCAAAATAAACATTAAGTGCGTTTAGCTATAGAAAAATGGACCATAAAAAATGAATTATCAATTTTTTTTTATTAAGCTTTTTCAAAATATTTTTTAATTTTAATTTTTTAATTTTTGTTTTGTTTGCAGGTGCTGGAGCAGCGTGGAATGAATCCGCAGGAAGTAATGCTGAAGAGAAATGCGGAAATGGAGCTGTGAGGAGACAGGGATTTGGTTTGCAACAGAGTGAGAGGAGCTCTAAATATTTTCTAGAAATCTTGACAAAATTTTTAACTCGCTCTCCTTCATATTCTTGAAACCCTCATAAAAAAAAATTTAGATCTGAAAATGAATGATTTTAAAACCCTTGGAATGCAAGATTGCTGGTTGATATTTTTGGAAAACAATTTTAAATGAAACCCTAGTAAACAGATACCTTGGAAAATCTCGAATTTCTTCAGCAAAAACCCTGCAAGAACTGATCTTGAGGCCAGATCTTACCCTCCAGGGCCTAGATCTGACTTCAAACAAAAATTCCTCGCCAGACCTGTAACCTGCAACCTGTAATGGAAAAACAGAACCCCCAAAGATAATATGTGCAAGAAAGGAAACTGAAAACCCTAACTAAATAATTACAATATTCACAAACTGCAAACTCTAAAATAGCTAGATTTCTCGTTATGCCACATAAATATTTTCAGAATTTAAATTTTAATGTGAGATACTTCAGAAAACCCTTCATGCATTCATTAAAAAAAATTCAGATGATAAGCCTGGGATTAAAAGCTAGCTGGGCTCTTTCAGAAAACACAATCCGGGAGTTGGTTGGTTCAGCCGAGAACTTCCCCTAACGCCCGGTAAACTCAAAATTAAGATTTTCTGCACAGCTTAAAATCAACTATTAACATAGAGAAAAAACGATAGTAAAATCCAGATCAAATGGAGATACCTGCCATTATATTTCAGAATCTAAACTATCATTCAAACCCTAGAGATCAGACAAGATACCGTGCCTGAATCCATCTTCATCAAGCTAAAATCAATAGCTGAAAATAAAATTATGCAGAAAAATAAATCATCTTACAACGCTTTCAGAAGAGTAACACCAGCAAGATTTTTAACCCCAAAGTCTTTCTTTATTGCACAAAAAAAAAAAATGACTACAAGAGAGTTTTCTTTAGCACCAGACTCTCAGATCTAATCTGATCTCAAATGACCCCTAGCACCCTATTTAAAGGAAAAAATCCCAATGGCTAGTTCGAGTGTCCATGTCAAACTAATCTCGACCGTCGATGAGGGTCAAGATTTCTTTTAGTCTCATCCGTCGAATTTTTAAATGCATTTTAATATATTAAAAAATTAAAATTCTGCATTTATTTTACTCAAAAATTTGACTTATTATTATTTTATTATTATTTTTTTTTCTATTTTATTTCATTTTATTTATTTATTAATTATTTTTTTTTAATATATATATATATATATATATTTTTTTTTTTTTTATTAATTTTAAAATTAATTATTTATATCTTTTATTTTTTTATTGTTTTTTATTTTTCAATTTTTAATTTTTATTTTTAAATGGATCCTTGACTTTAGCCTTTGGAAAAATTACCTAGGACCTAGGACTTAGGACTTAGGAACTATGAGGGATTAAAACATTTCTAACCCTCAAGACACTTTACATCATGACTTTTACAATTTTACATCTCAAGGGGGGAAAACCCATTTGACATAGACCCTCATAGATCACCCAATTCTGCGACACAACTATAATCTAGCAGATCAACGCACTAGGATTCCCTTAAGATTCTAATGACAAAATTCATTCCGGCTTTGGGGTTAGGCTGAAGGAAAACTCTGCCGATCATGGATCGGTGAGACAAAAAACTTTTCGGAATGTAGATTATCACTAGAAAATTAGGTCCACCTAGGCAATTTTCATACTTGACTCAACTCTACTAAGATTATTTACAATTCACACATGCAGACTGGGTTTACAACAGAATATGTTAAGGACGACGATGACTGTCAAATGGCACGGACACGCCAATCAAGCGCTACCCTTTTGCGAAGAAAAGGGGGTGTACTGCTAAGGGTAGTTGACAGGTAGTGGTTAACAGGCACTAAAACACGATTCTCCCCAACAGAATCGAAATTGCCTCTAGAGGCTACTGCATTGGCCCAGCATCAGCTTCTCTGTGGCTCTTCTGCCTCTTTGTAAATACACTCACTGGATTTGGAAATCTTCCTCCGACTTCAGTGTCTCTGCCCCTCTCACACTGCTTTGATCTCTAGCTCTCTCTCCGACAACTGATTATTGCTACTCTGGAAATTGATCGGCTCAGAAATCGAGCCTCTCAAGTGTCTTCTCCATCACCACATCAACCTCCTCTTATAATCCTTTGTTGGGGCAGCGACGACCAAGATTAAAACATAATCGATGGCTAGGATCATCTCTGGATAGATCCGTGTGGGTTTCTAGATGATTCTCACCTTGACTTAATTAATACTGACTAATTAACCATATTCCCTAAGTTTAGATAGGAAATATTTAAAAACTGGTTAATAATCTAATTAAGTCATTTCTAGGCCAAATTTCTAGAAACGATATTTGGGTTTTGGAGATTTCATGTGTTCTAACCTCTCCACAAAATTTCGTGGCTAGAACACATCCGATGCTACAAATACTAACATGGAGGGCTCGGATCCCGTATAGGGAGACCAAACCCCAAGATGAAAACCCACTTGCAATTCTGTGTAAGAGCCAATGCGTCCCCTTACCTTCCAGTACAACAATTCATTAGTGTAATTGAGCAAATGAGCTTACAAATCATGGAACCATGTGGGCACTTCATAGTGGCATGCCCTTCCATAATGGGCTTTAGAATGTACAGGTGTCCCCAGGTTCAAGAGGGAGGTTAATAAATGACCCTATTAGGTGGTTTCAACGTCTAATGGAGTGACAGGTCCATGGTACATTCATCAAATGGCAGGTGTCATGTGAAATAATGTTGGAATAAAGTGGGGTAGCAGGGGAAGGCTCCAAGCGACATGCCATGGGACAAGGGTAACTATAATGAGGGAAGCCCACATGGTAGTATAAATGTAGTAGGGAGCAATCATGGTACATGAGTTACCCCGACCTTTGTTTTTCCACCCTTTTTCATATGCCTTTTGCCTTTTATTTCTTTTTCTTTTTATAATTGCTCGGGGCTCTAGGGAATGAGAGTATGATGTGAATGATATAGTAGTGAATATCACCTTAAGGTTGGGGAGTTCATCGCCCATTAGGGGTTGGGGCAATCATGGGTTCCTTAATGATGTGGGGGCCTCATATTAGGGCCCTAGGAACGAGGGTGATGGCCATGACAATGCGTAGAGCTCATGTTTGGCTTTTGCCTATGTGATAAATTTTTATGTCCCGACCATCTTTTGCATTTTATGGTACATTTCCTGTTGTAAGTGGCCAAATTATGCTTTTAACTTTCTTTTTAGCTGCATCAACCTCTGGGGCAACATTCCAAGTGTGACCCAAAGTGTGGACAAGGGGAGGGGGAGGATAACTTATTGTGAATCCAATAGACAAATGTGGACCCGCATGGGAAATATGTGAAAAGGGGTTATAATGAGTGGAGGGGAATGATGCATGTGGTGTTAGGAAGCGGGACCACGCAACCAAAGCCAGGGTTTCTCATGTAGTGCCACTCCTAAAGCTAGTAGCCAATAGAGGAGATCCCACGGGACTAGAATACAAGGTTAACCATCAATTTGGGCAAGGGGACAAGAGTATAGACGAAACCCATTCTTTCTACCGAATCCCCTCACTAATCCATGCCCAGAAGTGTCTGTGATAAGTAAGCAAAAATACCCAACTACATAATGAAAGCCATACCTTCGGGGTTGGAAGGCCCACCTTCAAGCATACGATCATAACAAATGGGAGAGGGCACATAATGACAGGCCCAGGTGGCGGAGTTGGGGGAAAATCAAGCTATCTAGTGTCTACAAGGGGTTGTTGGCTGCCGACTGAAGACAATTTAGGAGAAAAATTTCTCCTATGGATACAACCCATTGGTGGTGGGTAACCGTGTCCATACAAGTATGGGGACTGCAATGTTTATATTGTAGTCGTATGGTTGGCGTACACAAGCTATCTAGTGTCTGCAAGGGGTTGTTGGATATATGCTCATGTTGTTTTTGTAATATGATTGTATGAGTCACCTGTGAGTACTATAATGATGGTTGGACGATTCACATGTGGAGGTTATATGGTTGTATCACTGAGTTTGTACACCTCTTTTATCTTTTTAATTTTTATTCTGAATTTTGTTTCAAACCAAAATTTTTAAACCTACCTTTTAAAATTGAAATGTGATTGATCTTGGTTTCGAATGATCTGAAACCCTTTTGGCTCTTTCATATGTCATGCCAACGATTGCTTGATACATCTTTGTCAGCTACAATCCCTAGGTCTTCATGCTCGCACAGGCTCTATGGCACCTAGAGTATTGAAGTCACAAGAATGGAAACCTTTATTTTGAAGGCTTGAGACTCCTGATATGACTTTGAGAATGCTGGGTTTTGATACCATATAACAGTAATGTGAACACGCGAAGGAAACAAAGATTACATCAATAACGAGAAAGAAAAAAACTTTTTATAAAGAGTTACAAGCTAGTTGAGTTAATCCACTTTATGAATGTGGGAGAGACCAAGAAAACTAAAGTGAAAGAAAGCATAAAATAACGTAAAGTTGAAGTGATTTAGTGTCTATGTTTGATATCTAATTGACCATTATAATCTGATATTTACTTTAATAGTTAATAAATTATCTAGGACACATTATAAGGAAGTAAAATGAGGAGGGTGTTCGAGTTTATTCTAATTGTTAATATTATATCTTGCAAATGTTGCAGCTAGTGTTAGGTATAACTGTCTCCACTAGAAGATCTAGTTGTAAAAGTAGATTCGGAGGTACAAGATTAGATATAGATTTACAATTTGAAAACAGCGAATATACATCTCAAACATATATACTTGACAAGGAGCCAAGATATAGAAGTATATGAAGAAAATTAGCCTCATAGAATTCAACGAATTTCAATTAATGGAACAATGACAATATGTCAAGATAAGATTTAGATTACAGAAGTGTCTTAACTATGTGGCCCAAAGAACCTTAACCTGTCCAAAATTCAAGTGGGAATGCCCATATAGAGTAATGAGAGACATTTAATGCTTCCCCTGTCTGCCTTTATGTAATGCGAACAGAATGGGAACTTACCCCAAAACATAAATATTAGGACAATTTTTAGGACACTATTTAAGACTAGGACAATCAACACATTAAGGTTATGGCTAATATAATAAAATATGAGGACTAACAACTATGATTGGTATTTTGCAAGTAGTAAATGTTTAAGGAGAAATATTTTATTTCCTATTGTTAAGACTTATCAATCTTTCTAATTGCCAAAGAAGTCGATGCCAGGTGTTCATATCTAATGACATGTATGGAGGAATCTTGGTTTTTAATCAAGATGATAGTCCGGAAAACATGAATTCTCCACCTTAGAATTTTGTCAACCAAATTCAGCACAAGAGAATGAAAGCCTATGCAAATAGATATGATGGCACAAGAATGAATTTATATGTCAAGAAGCTAATTAGTATATGAAAGCCTATAACAAAAACATGATTGTTTTCAGTCTGAATGAAAAAACTATATTTCAACCAACCTATTCTTCAGAGATCTCAAAGAAGAAGTACAATTTATTATGCTGCAAGGGTGAGCTAACATAGAGCGAGCTTTATGTTTATTGAAGAATTTCTGAATGGTCAGGACATCCAAAAGAATTAACTGTTGTGGTATATTGATGTTTTCTTTATGTTATTTTTGTTTAAGCTTGCAGATGATTTGGATGCCCGTGAGTCTATGCATGTTGTGCATGCATTGAATAATAGCATGACACTAAAAACTAGTCAGCCTTCTACTAGACTTTTCAATAAATTAAAGGTCCTAAACATAAGGGCAAAGTCCAAACTGGAGTCTAAGAATCATGCATGTTCTGGTAATGATGATGGCTTTATTCAACGGCCTGAAAATTTACGGGGCCAAGGGCGACAGGGAAATTTTCCATCAAAGAGTAAACTTGATCTATTTAAAGATGAAGGAACCAAGAATGCTGCACAGTTTAACCGGGAACATGAGCATAATAGGGGAAAGTCTGGTAACACAGGGGAATTTGGTTCTGAAACACAAAATGTGTATGGAGGACGGGGAAAACATGAGAGTGAGAAACCAATGAGTAAAGCCAAGTCATTGAAGGGACAAGCAACTAAGTTTGGAGCCCCTAGCAAAGCAATTTCAGAAATTAAAAATATGCATGGAGGTTGGAGGAATTCTTTTAATCCACAAAAGAATAAAACCAAACCATTCAATGCATCTATGGGAGAAGGGCCCAAGTCTGGAAATGCTGCTGAATTTTTTAGCCAGAGAACTTTTAAAGATCTTGGTTGCAGTGAGGACATGCTTCAAGCCATAAAGGCTCAACAGTTTTTTCATCCTTCGCATATTCAGGTACGAGTTCATTTTTTTATTCTGATCTTGTTATTGTCAAATATTGAGGAGAAGCATTTTGTTTAATGAACAATTTTTCCTGTTTCTCATTTATGTATACATTTATAAACAGACTTATGGGTTTAATTTTGTCATTTCCATGAAAAACTTATTTGTTGACAGTAGTGTTATTAACTTATTAGAACTGGACCGGACTGAACTGGCTGGTGCGACTGTTTCCAAGGGAAAACTGGCTCGAACTGGTGCCATGGACTGGAAAAGGCTGGTTCAGTACGGAATTGGCTTTTTTTCATTGAACTGGCTGGTTTGATATGGAACCGGCTGGTTATGTACAATGCTACTTGTTACCACTCAATTTAGCAGGGTTCCTAAAGGACTACTAGTAGATCAAGTGGCAATAACGAGACAAAGACCCACTATCACCTCGGTCAATGTCCCTTGCTCTTTACGAACTTTCACCAATGGGAGGAGTCTCGATATTAAGGAAATCACTTGAATGATAGGATCAATTGCAAGGTACAATGTGATTTCCAAGGCCCATTCAAAGGAGAGGCTCAATTAATGGTTCAAATGCTTAAAGAAAAGTTGAAAGGCTCCCCAAGAAAGACCTATGAAGGATGACCTTAGGCTTAGGAATATTCAATAATGTTGAATGCCTAAGATTAAAACTTCCAAAATACCTCACTTGTGATTGATGTGTTTATAATAGGGTTCAAAGTGAGGCAAGGATGACTAATTCAATGGAAAGATTCAATTAAAGTGTGAGCTTTGGGAGAAGCTAGGGTGACTTTCCACGAAAAACCCCGTGAGAGAGATACTATAAGAGACCAAGGGTTGAGAGATATACTATGGTAAAGGCTCATCCAGTGATCACCTATAGTTTAAGAGAAAAGGTTTTGAATGATGAGCTACAAAGTGCAAACCTTCAAGAAATCCCGAAGTCAAAGCAACTTCAAGGGTTACCACATGGTGTGATTGCTAGGGCATCAATTTATTTGAAATTCCATTGTCGAAATTTGTTCAAAACTAGAGGATGCCTAGAGAAGACATAAATGAAGAAACTTGTATGGACAAAATCCTAAGATTCCTCCTCCCTAAAATAATAGACCCACCCCTAGAAAATCTCCTCATCCTTAGAGGGACGAAGAAAAGAGAAAGAAAAGAGGCAAAAAAATGATATTTCATTATGTTAACGGTTAATGTAATCACTAAGGATCTAATATAGAAGAATGTAACTAGGTTCGGTCTTCATAATTGTATTTGAGTTACAATGAAATGTATTTATCAAAAGAATGAAAAATATATTATTATTATTATTATTATTACTACTACTTATTAAAGCATGGGTTTCATGCTTGGGTCATCATGTTTTAGGGCAAAGTCCCCATTGAGGACTTCTAGGATTTATTTTGAGTCATTAAAGACATTGTCCATTTAAAGAGACCCTTCTTGGGTTTTTGAATCATGTAAAAAGGTTTATTATTGAGTCAAATAAGGTATTTGTCACCTCCACACCAAGTTGGCCTCAAACTGGGTAATCTGACCTCACCAGAAACCTATATATTGGAGCAGTTCGAATTCGTTTGAAGCACTCATACTCACTCACTCAAGTTCGATATCCCAGAATAGTGCGAAGTAGGAAAACTGTAATATTCCTAATTAGCCATGGCTAATTGGAATATTCGATTTTGTTCAATTTTTGCCTTTTATAGTTATTTGTAAATAAAAAATGAGGAAGGGGGACATAACTCACTTATAGAATAAAAAGTCACTTCCTAGTAGCACAACGTTGTGACTTAAAGGGGAGCCAAGGGGGCCAAATGGGGACGCAGAAATGGAGCCCACACAGACACATGGAGGAACTGCGCAGGAGGAAAGGAACACGTGGCAAGAGGGGAATCACGCACGAGGAGGTGAGCCTTGGGATTGAGAGAGGCAAAGACTATAAAAGAGAGAGGAGCCCCCTCATTTTGATCATTCCGGTTATGAGCATTTGTGATAGTCATTTCGACTTAGAGCATGCTCGCTGTTTAGCTACTCTGCAACACTGTTTAGTGCATTGAGTGTCTCCGTTCAGAGATCTCACCCTTAGCCCCGGGGGACTTCGAGTGCCTGCTCGGGCAAGGTATTTCCATTTGCATTCCAGCAGTAGTTTCATCAGCATTTCAGCAGCAATTTCATCAGCGTTTTGGAGGACTGCGCAACACTGAATGGAGGATGCAGTTCTTTCTGGCAGGAGCTTGGGTTGAGGGTTTGCAGGAGGATTTGTGCTGAGAGGTAGAGCAAGGGTTCAGCTCTTGCATATTGGAGAGTTTTGGCAGGAGTTTCAGGCAGTTTTCTGGAGGGTTTCATTCAGGGGCAGCGCAAAGCATTGGGGGACTGCGCAAAACCTCAAGGGGGTGATTTTCGGGGATCGGCCATTTCAGGAAAGCTTTCTAGGCTTTTCTGGGTTTCTTGAGGAGAGTCTAATTGTAGAGTTTCAGCCTTTTCTGAGGAGGGGAGCACCCTCAAATCATCATTTGATTGCTAGCAGCAGCAGCAGCGTTGCAGATCTCCAGCAGCTTAGATGCAGTTCAGAGAGGAGCCATTCCTTTGCTATTCTGAGTATATTTCTCCACTTGCCTTGAGCAAGTCGAGGTGTCATCTTTCTAATCACCTTTGTACTCATTCCTTTACTTTGTATAATAAAATGGCTTAGCATTTCTCGTTGCATTTCTTGTGTATCTGTTTAAATTTCGTATATATATTATTGTTGCTGCACTACTGTTATTATATCTCTATGATTTTCTAGGCTACTATACCACTTGTGCGTTGTTCTGGTTGAGATTTTACTGGTGTTTGAGGAATATTCCGGATTAGGAATATTACAGTGGTATCAGAGCATAGATCTGGCTCAGCCTGTGGAGCTAGCAATCTATGACACTAGGGGAAAAACCTTACATTTGTTACAGAGGTCGAAGATACAGGGACATTGGGCGTAGGTTGGAGAACACTTATAGAGAGGGAGACTGTGTTCCGGTGGTGGACGCAGAACAAGCGGACCCTGTGGTGGACGCAGGACAGAGGGAGCCTGTGGTGTACACAGAGTAGGAGGATCCGATGGCAGATGATGACAGGAAGAGATTTGCAGACATGCTCCTCAAATCCGTGCAGGATCTGTTGAGGCAGATTGAGGTGATGGGGCAGAGATTCATGGCAGTAGAGGCCAGACAGCGTGAGAGCCCACGGGTTTTTCAGGTTGGTGAGGGATCGGGCGCATCCTACCATTTTCCAGAGCAGCGTGATACTGCGCAGCAGGTGGCCTCACATGCCCCTACACGCTCTACCATGCCCACTTTCTTAGGAGCCGACACAGGGGCCATAGCCCAGCAGGAGGCAGAGCCCGGACATATGGGCGATTATTTTGCAGAATACCAGGCCTATGGGCAAGAGTTCAGGGAAGCCCTCTCATTCAGAGATTTTGTTCAGCTCCAGCGGGATAGTAGACCCCGCGACCATCACAGAGGGTACCAACATTACCATGATGGTGACACCCACCGTGCAGTGAGTAGATTCCACTTGCCTACGTTTGATGGTTCATCAAACAGTTCGGCAAAGTGTTGGGTGGAGAAGCTGGACATTTATTTCCAGCTTAACCAGATGTCGGAGACAGAGGCCATCAAGGTGGCAACATTGCATGTGGATGGTGAGGCCCAGGATTGGTGGTTTCATGGGATGGTTACACTAGGGCACTCCACAGTGACGACATATGCTGAGTTTCCCAGGAGACTGATGGAGCTATTTGATCGGAGGGATCCAGAGCAGCATTTTGTCAAGCTGACAAGGCTCAAACAGACAGGGAGCCAAGAGACCTACATTGCAAATTTCTTGAGGGTCTCTGTGATGGTGCCAGACCTATCCACGACATGGAGGGTCTATATGTATGTTGAGGGGTTAGCAGAGCCACTTTGGGGTTTAGTCCGATCCACTAGACTAGCCACACTCTAGGACGCTATTAGCAGGACTCGGGACTTACAGGATGTCTTACCCAGGACCCGGACACCTTACCCCCAGAGACAGACTTTTCAGTCTAAGGGGAAGGATGTGAGGATTCCACCTCCAAAGGGGAATCCAGGACGAGTACAACTTGACGATGATGCTAGGAGGGAGCTGAAGAAGAAGCGGTTGTGCTTCACTTGTCAGGAGCCATGGGCCCCAGGACATAGATGTGCTGCTGGTAAAGCACATTTTATTGAGGTCTTCTCCGAGAGCAGTGGAGAAGAGGATGACAAGGATGATGTGGAGGCAGGAGATAACCATGTCGTACATGGTTCTTTGCCACCACCACCGCCAGCAACAGGTGGTGCATCTTTTGCACCCACCGGAGGGGCCCTTGCAGCATTGCGAGGAGTTCCCAAGTATCTGACGCTATGCGTACGAGGGACAGTACGTGGGCAACGAGTATCAGTTTTGGTCGACAGTGGGGCGACCCACAACTTCATTGATGCTTAGATGGTTGAGCAAAGAGGTATATAGACAGAGAGCTTCAATGGGTTTTTAGTCTTGGTGCCAGTAGATCAGACCATGACGTGTGCTCGTTATGTTCCAGAGCTTTAAGTGACAATGGGAACCTACACACTGACTGACCACTTTTTCGTGGTCGATATTTCGGATACCAACATGATATTGGGTGTTCAGTGGCTTATCACTCTAGGGAAGGTCACGACAGATTGGAAGACCCTAGAGATGGAGTGGGATGATGAGAAGAAAGGGAGGCATGAGAAGATATGGGGACAACACACATATCCGCCTCAGACTGTTTCGGCTCACCGGATGGAGGCAGTCTTCCGAAAGGGAGACATAGAGTGGGCAGTGGAGCTGCGTGCATCAGAGACAGGGACTACAGGGCAGACGGTACATCTAGAGATACAATCTATCCTTGATCGGTATGCCATAGTGTTTGGGGAGATTCCACCAGAACAGCCACCAGATCGGGGGTTTGAGCACACCATCAAGCTTGAGCAGGGCATATAGGTCGTGTTTACCACCCCCTATAGGCACCCCAATGCCTATCGGGATGAGATTGAGCGGGCTATCCAGGAGTTGCTGGCTCTTGGGCATATCCGACCGAGCACGAGTCCTTTTGCTTCTTCTGTGGTGTTGGTGAAGAAGAAGGACGGTACATTGAGGATGTGCATTAACTACAGGGCCCTGAACAAGAAGACCCTGAAGAACAGGTACCCCATACCCAGGATCAATGAGGTAATGGATGAGTTGAGAGGGGCACGTTTCTTCTCAAAGATTGATTTGAGATCTGGGTACCATCAGATTCGCGTGAGGGAACAGGACATTCCCAAGACCACCTTCAGGTGTCACTATGGGCACTTTGAGTTCTTGGTGATGCCTTTTGGGTTAACCAACGCCCCAGCTACATTTCAGTCTTGCATGAATCACATCTTCCGCAGTCACTTGAAGAAGTTTGTGTTGGTATTCTTCGATGATATTCTCATTTACAGCAGGACTTGGGAGGAGCATCTCTAGCGCATTGAGACAGTATTGCGTATCTTACAGGAGCAACAGTTCTATGCCAAATTCTCCAAGTGTGAGTTTGGGTTGATGGAGATGTTGTATCTGGGACACATCATAGGGGTGGACGGAGTGAGGGTCCACGAGGAGAAGATCAGGGCCATCAGAGAATGGCCAGAGCTGAGAAACGTGACGGAACTTCGAGGATTCATTGGCATTTGTACTTACTACCGGAAGTTCGTCAAGAGTTTCTCATAGCATGCTGCACCCTTGACAGATTTGACGAGGAAGGGGGTTTTTAGTTGGTCGGATACAGCGCAACGAGCCTTTGATAGGCTCAAGGAGGTTATGAGCAGCTGCCCAGTGCTTGCATTGCTAGATTTCACGCAGCCATTTGTTTTGGAGTATGATGCGTCGGGAGAGGGGATCGGTGTAGTATTAATGCAAGGAGGTCACCCTATAACCTTTGAGAGTGGGAAGCTCCTTCCGCATGAGAGGTTGTATTCCATATATGACAAGGAGATGCTGGCCATCATGCATGCATTGGCTAAGTACTGGCAGTATTTGGTGGGTAACAGGTTCAGGGTGAGGACTGATCACAACAGCCTCAAGTTCTTTTTGGAGCAGAAGCAGCTACAGGAGAGGCAGCAGAAGTGGATCAGTAAGATCCAAGCATATGACTTTGACATTATGTCAAGGGTAAGAACAATGTGGTAGCAGATGCCCTTTCATGTAGACCAGCCACGTTGTCTTTTATGAGCTTGGATACAGATTTGAGGGCTTGACTCTTGGTAGAGTACTCCAAGGACAGGTTTGCATGTGAGGTTCTGGATGGGCAGGTGGCAAATGATAGGTACAGGGTGGTCGATGAGATCATCTATTACAGGGACTGGATCTTCTTGACTGAGGGGTCTTAGCTCAAAAAGAAGATACTCCAGGCATCACATGATTCACCTTTGGTAGGACATCAGGGGTTTACCAAAACCTACAGGGCCATTAGAGAGAGGTTCTCATGGAAGGGCCTCAAGGAGGACGTACTCCAGCACATCTGGGAGTGCGATGTTTGCCAGAGGAACAAGGGAGAGATGAGCCGTTCCGCGGGTTTATTGCAGCCTCTTCCCATTCCGGAGGGGAAATGGGAGAGTATTTCGATGGACTTCATCACAGGGTTGCCCATGGTACAGGGCAAAGATTGTATCTTTGTCGTCGTTGATCGACTGACAAAGTACACACATTTTTTGCCATATCCGCACACTTTACAGCAGCACAGGTGGCCGAGCTGTTCTTCAGAGAGATCTTCAGGCTACACGGTATTCCTAAGACCATTGTCAGTGACAGGGACAGCCGTTTCATGGCCGGGTTTTTGCAGGAGTTTTTCCGGTTGGTGGGGACGGAGTTGACACCGAGTACTAGTTATCACCCATAGACGGACGGGCAGACAGAGATAGTTAACAAGTGGCTGGAGGGTTACTTGCGTAACTATGTCGGTGGGCAGCAACGAGCATGGCTGAAGTGGCTGCATCTGGGGGAGTACTGCTACAATACTTCACATCACATGTCCATTGGTATGTCACCATTCTATGCCTTGTATGGATATCATCCTTTATCTTTTGTTGACGTGATGTTTGGTGATAGCAGGGCTCCTAGAGCCAAGATTTGGATCCAAGAGAGTCAGGATATCCTCCGAGCTCTCAAGGATAACATGGCTGCAACACAGAACCAGCAAAAGCTGTATGCCGACAAGGGTCGGGTGGAGAGGCAGTTCAATGTAGGGGACATGGTCTACCTACGATTACAGCCATACCGACAGTCGTCACTGAAGCAGAAGGGGGCTGAGAAGCTCAAGCCCTGCTTTTATGGGCCATACAGGGTGATACGCAGGATTGGACAGGTTGCATATGAGTTGGAGCTGCCCCAAGGCACCAAGATTCATAACATTTTTCATGTATCTTGACTGAAGAAGGCATTGGGGCAGCAGGTGACAGTGACAGATGAGCTACCACCCATGGATGATGAGGGGCATTTGGTATTGCAGCCGGAGGCTATCATTGATACCAGGGAGAGGCAACCGTGGAGCAGGACGGTCCGGGAATTCTTGGTGAGGGGGAAGAATTTGCCGGATGAGGATGCCACTTGGGAGAGTGAGAAGATCTTACAGTGTCCACCACTTCAGTTGCTTGAGGACAAGCAACATTTTGCTGAGGGAGACTGTAATATTCCTAATTAGCCATGGCTAATTGGAATATTTGATTTTGTTTGATTTTTGTCTTCTATAGTTATTTGTAAATAAAAAGTGAGGAAGGGGGACATAACTCACTTATAGAATAAAAAGTTACTTCCTAGTAGCACAACGTTGTGACTTAAAGGGGAGCCAAGGGGGCCAAAGGGGGACGTAGAAATGGAGCCCACGCAGACACATGGAGGAACTGCGCAGGAGGAAAGGAACACGTGGCAAGAGGGGAATCACGCAGGAGGAGGTGAGCCTTGGGATTGAGAGAGATAATGGCTATAAAAGAGAGAGGAGCCCCCTCATTTTGATCATTTTGGTTATGAGCATTTGTGATAGTCATTTCGACTTAGAGCACACTGGCTGTTTAGCTAGTTTGCAACACTGCTTAGTGCATTGAGTGTCTCCGTTCGGAGATCTTACCCTTAGCGCCGAGGGACTTCGAGTGCTTGCTTGGGCAAGGTATTTCCATTGGCATTCCAGCAGTAGTTTCATCAGCATTTTAGCAGTAGTTTCATTAGCGTTTTGGAGGATTGCGCAGCACTGAGAGGAGGACGCAGTCTTTTTGGTAGGAGCCTGGGTTGAGGGTTTGCAGGAGGATTTGTGTTGAGAGGTAGAGCAAGGGTTCAACTCCTACATATTAGTTTTCGCAGGAGTTTCAGGCAGTTTTCTAGAGGGTTTCATTCAATGGCAGCGCAAAGCATTGAGGGACTGCACAGAACCCCAAGGGGGTGACTTTTGGGGGTCGGCCATTTCAGGAAAGCTTTCTGGGCTTTTCTGGTTTCTTGAGTAGAGTCCGATTCTAGAGTTTCAAACTTTTCTGAGGGGAGAACCCTCAAATCATTTGATTGCTAGCAGCAGCAGCAACAGTGCAGATCTCCAGCAGCTTGGACGCAGTTCAGAGAGGAGCCATTCCTTTGCTATTCTGAGTATATTTCTCCACTTGCCTTAGCAAGTCGAGGTGCCGTCTTTCTAATCACCTCTGTACTCATTCCTTTACTCAGTATAATAAAATGGCTTAGCATTTCTCGCTGCATTTCTTGTGTATCTGTTTATATTTCGTATATATATTATTGTTGCTGCACTACTGTTATTATATCTCTGTGATTTTCTCGGCTACTATACCACTTGTGCATTTTTCTGGTTGAGATTTTACTAGGGTTTGAGGAATATTCCGGGTTAGGAATATTACAAAAACAAGGAAGAAAAGGTCAAGATCAAAATTTTGGGCTATCTATCTCTCTCGTGTGGATTCCTCTAGAAGATCGAAGTCTCTCTTGTCAAGTCGAAGTTGTTGTTGCAAGGTCAAAGTTGTTGCTGAAGGGTAATCATCTGCAAGAAGGAAGAAAGGGCTGTCTTGGTGTGGAGGAAGTCTGTGTCTCAGTCAAGAGTCTTGGATTATCTCAAGAAGTTATTAAGGAAGAGTTGTTGACTGGGTTTTCCCCTAGATAGGGGTTTTGCCCTAACTGTCCGCCTATATCTGGTGTGTGTGATCTTTGTGCTATTGTTTTGGTAATTGCTTGATGAACTAAAAGGTAAAAGAAGAACATAAATATAGGAAAGTCACAAGTAATTATCTATATAAAGAAAATCTTTTTGACTTTCTGATTTCTAACAGGACTAGTGCCTAGTTATTGGGAATATTGGAGTCAAAATGATCAAGATTTAGGAACTTCGCTCTTTAAAGAGGCCTAAAGAAGCAACTTCACAATCTATTGATGCAATTGCACAACAACTTTAGACTTTCACACTTCAATGGCAATTATTATGGAGTTCCAAGAATGTAAATGCAAATTATCCCCTAAGAACATTCATTCATTCCTTGTCCAATAAATAATGCTTGAAAAAATCTCCAATAGTTTCAATGATTCCACTAATTCACATTAATTACGACACATTATTTCACCATAAGAAAATAATTTCATGCATTAGACATCCATTAAAACAAAAATATAACATTATATTGCACTTACAAGGCAAAGAAGAATATATCCATCCACAATCTTGCTCAAGAGAAGCTCCAAGAGAGAGAGCGAAAACTTTCCACACATCAAAATTCATTTAATCATCCAAAATCATTCCACAATTGTAGGTCGAAATTCTTAGAAGAAAGATATTCCAAATCCAAGTGATGATGATGAATGAAATGCACTTCTCATCAATTTATATGATCCTCTAAGGGATTTGAATTTCTTAATTAGGCCTAATGATGCCCCTAATAATAAAATAATCTAAAAATAACAACCTTTTGGTGACAGTCACCAAATAGCTCCATAATATGAAAAATAAGCCTCTCAAGAGGGTTGAAATTATAATACAATAGCCAGGAGAGCCGTTGGAAGGCCTACTGAAGTCCCTCATGTGCCAAAATGAATGCAAGGTCTCCAAAAGTAGTGATGAAGGGGGTGGCTCCGTCATTTCCAAAAAATTGACCCGTGGTGCTCCCAAGTGTCTTTGGGGGGGGGAACAAAACATCCTCATGGGTCTTCAACTGAGTTGAACAAGCACGTATCCCATCTACAAGGGTTAGAAAAATGACGCAACCTCCCTTTGTCTCCCATGGCAAGAGACAACCCCATCTGGGCCAAGGAAAATTTTAAGGATGGAAAGTTATCTTAAAGTTTAGAAAGCTTGGCGAATCCCACTAGTCCATAGTATGAAATCTATAAAATGTTTGGAGATATTTTTGTAAAAATATTCAAATTTATAATATTTTTATATAGTCTATATATAATTTTTTTGGCGATTTTTAGGGTAAAATAATTTCATTCTATAAAATTTGGGCAAATCATTTTTACAAAAAAATGGAAATTAGCGAATCTCTTTTTTGGAAAAAGTATAGAAAATGAGCCCATGGGCAAATATTAGCCCCTAAAATTTTCCTTGATCTGGGCCCTGGATCAGCTACCAAGTGTGTAGCTGGCTAGGCGAGGTGGTCTAGGTGCATCATCATCATCAAATAAGTGGGACACGAGCGAGCGATGAATGGCGCTGAAGGATCCCATGGCATGGCTATCTGCTCTTTGCTATAGTGGAGGCCCATGGCTCTCAACGCACACCTTATGAATGCCAATATGATCCTCTGAAGTGCTTGGACTCCGTATAGGGAGACGAAACCCCAAGATGAAGACCCACTTGCAATCCTGTATAAGATCCAATGCGTCTCCTCACCTTCTAGTACAACAATTCATTAGTGCAATTGACTAAATGAGCTTACAAATCATGGAACTAAGTGGACACTTCATAGTGGCATACCCTTCCATCATGGGCTTTAGAGTGTATAGGTGTTTCCAAGTTCAAGAAAGAGGTTAATTGAGGACCCTATTAGGTGGTTTCAACTTTTAAGGGAGGGATAGGTCCATGGTACATCCATCCTATGGCTAGTGTCATGTGAAATAATGATGGAATGGAGTGGGGCATCAGGGGGAAGGCTTCAAGCCACATGCCATGGTACAAGGGTAGCTATGATGAGGGAAACCCACACTTCGGTTTATCGATGTAGGAGGGAGCAATCGTGGTACATCAGTTACCCCACCCTTTGTTTTTCCACTCTTCTTCATATACCTTTTGCCTTTTATTGACTTTTCTTTTTATAACTGCTTGGGGCTCCAGGAAATGAGAGCATGATGCGTAAGATATAACAATGATTACTTCCTTAAGGTTGGGCAGTTCATCGCCCACCAGGGTTTGGGACAATCATGGGTTCCTTAATGATGCAAGGGGCTTATGTAGGGGTGCCACTCCTAAAGCCAGTAGCCAATAAAGGAGATCCCACGGAACTAGGATACAAGACTAACCACCAAATTGGACAAGGGGACATGAGTACCATTCTTTCAGCCAAATCCCCCCCACTAATCCATGTCCAAATGTGTCCATAATAAGTAAGCAAAAATACCCAATTAGATAAATAAAAATCCGTACCTTCAGGATTGGAAGGCCCACCTTCAAACATACGGTCATGACAGAATGGGCGAGGGCACATAATGGTTGACTCAGGTGGTGGAGATGGGGCACATCGAGCTATCTGGGAGTTGCAAGGGGCTGCCGACTGCCGACTGAAGACAATCTAGGAGAATTTTTTTTCCTATGGGTGATACCCATTGGTGGTGGGTAACACTACCAAGGACCCATAGATTTTGTTTTTTGTTTTTTGTTTTTTTCTTTTCTGAAAGAAATAATTTATGACTATGGAAGCCTAGTATTTGACCATATTTCCCTACTAATGCTATGCAATTAATGGTATTGTTAAATTCTTAAAGTAAAAGTGACATCTTTTAACTTGAATCTTTAACATTACCATTAATTGACTTAGGATGTTTGAGAGTGGTTTTGACCTCATTGGATTTCATATGGAGAAAGTAGAAGTTTAGATCCCACTCAAAATCCAACTGACTTAACAATTTTTCAAAATTTCAGAATTGGTGGATTACAATGTTTCCATTGGATTTTGTCATGTATGAGGGTATGGAACTAACATTTAATAAAGAGCACCAACCCCTCTATGTACCTTGATGTTAGTGGCATTAATTGTTGAACTCCTCTATCATGGCCCTGTTAGAAAATCAGAAAGGCATAGAGATTTTCTTTATGTTGATTATTACTTGCGATATTCTTATGTTCTTATAGACTTTCTTGTGTTCTTCTTTTATCTTAGTTCATCAAGCAATTACCAAAACCATAACACGAAGATCAAAGGCGCTAGATGTAGGCAGACAGTCAGGGAAAAACCCCTATCTAGGGGAAGACCCAGTGAACAACTCTTCCTTTAATAGTTCAATGAGATGATTCAAGACTCCTTGATCTAGATACAAATTTCCTCCAATCACCAAGTCAGCGCTTCCTTTTGCTGATGTTGACCTTCTAGCAACAACTTCGACCTAACACTTTGATCTTGCAGCAGTAAAGTTTCAACTTCCTTAACAACAGAACTTCGACCCAACAACAGAATGTTGACCTGGCAGCAAAACTTTGACCTAACAGTAGAACTTTGACCCCATTAGTAAACTAGTGACTTCGTATGAGATATAGATAGCCCAAAACTTTGACTTTTATCCTTCTTCTGCAATTCTCCTTCTCTTGGAATTTCCCACTTTTATGCTTCTACTGCTTGTATATCGAACTTGTGAGATTCTCCTCCAAATGAATCAAACTGCACTGTATTTATAGCTTCTTATGGAGTTCTAATTACCCTTATGTAGGCCGACTTGATCATGTAAGGGTCGACTTGGTGTGGAGGTGACAAATGACTTATTTTACTCAATAATACTTCCTTTTACATGATTCAAAAGCCCAAAAAGTGTCTCATTAAATGAACAATGACTCTAATGACTTAATATAAAACCTAAAAGTCTTTAATGGGGACTTTGACCTAAATCATTATGACCCAAGCATGAAATGTTGATTTGGGGTAGCATCGGATGTGCTATAGCCACGAAATTTGGTGGAGAGGTTGGGGCACATGAGATCTCCAATACCCATAAAGGGTTTGGGCAGATTCTAAACAGTTCAAGAGATATTAAAATAATTAATATTTTTAATGGAGTCCCTAAGTCTAAAATTAGGGAAAATAAAATATTAATGGGAATTAATATGAAACTGTCTTAGAATGGTCCAAAAGACATGGATCAAGCCAGATCTAATCTTAGTCGTTGATTAGGGACTTAATCTCGGCCGTTGATATGTCAACAGGAAAAGTATAAGAGGAAGCTGGAGGGTCACTTGGAGAATATACGAGAGTGATCAGTCATTCTATTATCTAGAGCGAGGTTTGCTAAGAGAGTGTTGTCGCACGGATCGTCATGACAACACTCAGACTGGGGGCTGTAACTCTGATCCCTGATCTCTTCGTTTAAGCCTGTCTCCCGCGGCTAAGGTGGGTGGACCCTGTAGGAAAGTGGAAGACCAACTGTGAACCAGTTGGTTTGGGAGACACGGAAGGACAAAAGCACTTAATAGATTTTATTGAGTTAACAGACCAATGCCTTATGAGCTTGATGTTTAAAAGATTACTTACTAGATGTTGTCGAAAATATAAACCATGTATAGCAATCTTTATCATCAAATAACTTGGACAATGCAAGATATCCAGTAAAATCACAATGCTTTAACGATGATATAGCAGTTTTTGAAACTTCGAAAAATAAAGCTTGACATATAACCATGTAAATTTAACCAGATATTACATTCATGATCCTTCAAGCATGCTAAATCACGTAAAAGACGATAAACATTAGTCAAAATTTTAGCCTCAGCAAGAAAAATAGAACGTGATAAAATTCCCAAGCTAAGACTTCAACTGGCAAAATATTTCCACGATATTTTTATGCTTTTCAGATAAAATAAAATTCTAAAACTAAAAATCTAAACTAAAACAAAATACTAATAAAAAGGAATTCTTTTTTTTATTGTCTTTTTATATTTTTTATGATTTTTTTTAAAATTTTTTTAACAAAACAAAACTATTTTTTTTTTTAATATGATTTTTAAATTTTTAAACAAGTCTAAAAAAAATGAAAAATTCTAATTTAAATCTAATGTCCTAAACTAAACCCTAAACTCTTTTTTTTTTGTTAAATGAAATTAAAATATCAAACCCTAACAAAATAATGCATGCATATATTTTAGACAAAATAAAACTAAAAAAATCTAAACGTAGCTGAACAAAATAAAAAAAAGAAAAGAAAAAAACAATTTTTTATTTTAAATCTAAACCTACACTAAACCTTACCAACGTATATATATTAAACAAACTAAAATTAAAACGTAACTAAATTAAACTGAATAAAAAAAAAATCGATTTTAATCTTAAACTAAACCTACACTATGCCAAACCTAAAACCCATGACTATTATAAAAAATCGAATGCGGGCTATGAGGCTGCAGACGGGTCTGGAGCTGATGGCGTATGCAGGTGCGATGGCAGCGGAGAAACCCTGTGGCTTCACTCAACGTTCGTTTCACGCTCAGTTGATCCGTAATGAAATCCGATTTGTTTTACTGTGTTTTTGCAGGCAAGAACGCGTGGACAGGCAGCCAACAAAAAAAAAGGCTCGACAGCGATGATGGTGAGAGAACGCGGATGAGGTTGCTTGCTGATGGACGATTTTGGCAGCAAAAAAGGATGAGGGTGATGGCGTAAGAATGGAGATGGGCTGAGGATTTTTGTATTGTATATCTGGAAATGAGCTGTGTGTGGGACGCCTGAGGAAAAGTATGGCAATGTAGATGGAGAAGAACGCAGGCACAGCGTGGCGATGGCTGCGTGGAGGTGAGAACGTGGAGAAAAGGCAGCGATTTGAGGATTTGCTGAGATGAGCAAATGGTGATCTGACAGTGAGAACTCAGAAGCTGATTAGCAAATGAAACCGATGAGAAAATTTTTTCCAGATGTGAAAAACCCTTGGACAGCGAAACAGTGACCCTGCAAAACTTGATTCTCCACAAGAACTTTATCTCAGACCTGCGAATGGAAAACAAAATTCTGGAAAGTATATGAAAAATTTAGAATGAAACCCTGCAAACCGATTAAAAAAATTTCAAAATTATAGCTCTGCAAAGCCAAATTTGTCAGTTATCATCAAAATGTTTTTTAGAACTTCAGATTTACTATGAAAATATTTAAGAAATCTCTCATGCAAATAATAAAACAAACTAAATGATTAACCCAAGATCAAAACTAGCTGGGCTCTGCAAGAAATGCTTGCGGGAGTTGGCTGGTTCAGCCAAGAACTTCCCCAAACCCCCACTGATCTTCTTCAACAAGATATTCCTGCACAACTCACTTTAACCATCAATAAAGAGAGGAAAAACAATACTAGATCTTCAATGCAATAGAGATACCTGCTATTACTTCAGAAACCCTAATACCATTCAAACCTTAGCAAGTGAACAAGATACCTATGCTCAACAATACTCTTCATTAAGCTGTTATTAATGGCTGAAAATTGAAATATGTAGAAAATGAAATAGCTCACAGCACTTCAAGAGAGTAACACCAGCAAGATTTCGACCCCAAAGTCTTTCTTTATTAGCACCAGAAAAGTTTACAAGAGAGCTTCTTCAGCACAAAACTCAGAGATCCAATATGATCTCAAATGACCCCTAGCACCCTATTTAAAGGAGAAAATCCCAACGGCTAGTTCGAGTGATCCACATCAAAACGATCTCGACCGTCGATGAGGATCAAGATATCTCTTAATCTCATCCGTCGAATTTTTTAATGTATTAAAAATTGAAGTTCTGCATTTATTTACTCAAAAATATTATTATTTTATTATTTTTAGGTTTTTAATTTATTTTACTATTTTAATTAATTTATTTATTTATAGATTTTATTAATTTTATTTTTCAAAATTTTTATTTTTCAGTTATTTTTTAATTTATTTTTTAAATGGATCCTCGAACTTAGCCTTTGGAAAAATCACCTAGGACCTAGGACTTAGGATTTATGAGGGGATTAAAACATTTTCTAACCCTCAAGACACTTTACATCATGACTTTTACAATTTTACATCCAAAGGGGGAAAACCCATTTTGACATAGACCCTCATATTTCACCCAGTTCTGCGACCAAACATAATCTAGCAGATTAACACACTAGGATTCTCCTAAGACTCTAATGACAAAATTCATTTCGGCTTTGGGGTCAGGTTGAAGGAAAACTCTGCCGATCATGGATCGGTGAGACGAAAAACCTTCCGGAACGTAGATTATCGCTAGAAAATTAGGTCCACCTAGGCAATTTATATACATGACTCAACTCTGCTAAGATTATTTACAATTCAACTTGCAGACTGGGTTTACAACATAATATGATCAAGTCGACGATGACTGTCGAATGGCACGGACATGTCGATCAAGCGCTATCCCTTTTGCGAAGAAAAGGGGGTGTACTGCTATGGGTAGTTGACACGCAGTGGTCAACATAGAGAATTAGTGATCGGGAGATGTAGATGAGGGGCATTTGAGTACAAAGAGACAGAGAGGCAGAGATAGTGTCGGGGGAGCAGCGCAGTAGCCAAGTAGAGTGAAGTAGAGCCAGCTAGGGCTCACGCAGGGCCACGCAGAGGCAGCCAAGAGCTGCGCACAGCCTTAGAGAGGTCAGTGTTGCTGACGCGGAGGGCCAGAGGGCTGATGCAGGTCTTCCCAGGGTTGACGCAGACCCATGAGGGGTGACACAGGGCTAGCGTGAGGCAGAGAGGGGCTCACTCAGTCCAGAGAGACGCTGATGCTAGGGTTTCTGGGGCAGATTGGTGCTGAGTAGCTGCCAGAAGGATTATCTGGGGTTTCAGCTAAGAGATTTGTCAGAAACTGAGAGGTATTACTGGCAAGGAAATTCTCTGTTGGGTAGGCCAGTTTTGGCACCCAGATTGTACTCTGATATTGCTTAATAAGTAAACTCTCCGATATCTGCACCAGTTTTCCCACATTAGGTTTTTCCGGGGATATTAGTCCAAAAATAATGGTGTCATATGGTGTGTTTGTTTCTGTTTCTTTTAGTTGCTGATTTGTAATATGTTGAGCATGCATTAGTGTTTTTTTCAGTATTTACATTGTAAATAACTTGCTAAGGAAAATAACAAGTAGGTAGGAATAAATCAGATAAAGTGCATGAAGGTTTTATAACTAAGTAAACTTAGAAACTTCAACATGGTATCATAGCGTGATTGCAGATCACAGGAGGACTAAAAGACATCAGTCGAGCAGAGCAATAGCAACAGAAAACCGCTGTCCCGAGGTGACAGACGCTGTTTCTAGTAGAGCAACAACAAGGAAGGGTGACGCAGTGCCTGCGTCATCAAGGGTGAGCCGGGAAGAGGCAGCGTAGAGGTGAAGGAAGGCAAGAGAAGCCTCACACAGAGCCACGTGGTAGCTGGGAGGGCTGATGCAGTTGGCTGAGGAGGCCGAGTTGCAGTGCCGGGATTGTGTAGAACCTAGGAGCTCTCACCTTTAGGTTGTTGGGGTTTAGAAGGCTGCGGGAATATTGCAGAGTGGAGCTGGTGAGGTACTGTAGTCAGAACAGTACCTGACAGAGCAAGGCTAGAGGAGTTGCTACCGAGGGTTTCTAGCCGAGGAACCTGGATCAGTGGTGCGGTTGCACAAGACGATCATAGTAGGGGGCATCTCGACAACGACAGAAGGATTTCCAGGAGGGAAATCAGGACTCAGAGGGAGTCCAAAAGAGAACTTCCAGACGGGAAGTAGAGACTCAGAGGAGTCGAATAGAGAACTTGCAGGAGGGAAGTAGAGGAGCATCATGGCACTACATGGAGCAAGAAACCAAGTTAGACTAGACGGAGCCTCGAACTTCGTAGTCTGGAAGGCCAAAATCTTATCTGTGCTTGACAGGAATCGTGCCAAGAACTTCGCCTTGAAGGGAATGGCTATCCCAGTCGACCCTAATGATAATGATAGGTATGAGGAGGTGATGGCGAGGGCCAAGAGCATTATCCTTGAGGATCATGTAGTACCACACATAGCCGAGAAGGAAACGACATTTGAGATGTGGGAGGCTCTCAAGAAGTTGTACTAGCATACTTCTGTGTAGAGAAGAATGCTGCTTGAGAATCAGTTGAGGTCGTATCAGATGAAGAAGTGAGAACTGATTGACACCTTCCTCGGAGGATTGAATGAGATCCGAGATCAATTGACTGTTACAGGGGCGACACCAGATCAAGAGCTGATGGTAAGGACAACCCTAAATGTTGTCTCAGAAGACTGGGAAGTATTTGTCTAGAGTATACTGGGCAGAGGGACACTTCCACCTTGGGACGAGATGTGGGCAGCTCTTCACCAGGAAGAGATTAGACGAGAGTCGAAGACGGGTAGCAACAACAAGGGGAGCAAAGTCAAGCAGGAGGAGGAAGATGTGGCCCTAACATCTGAGGGAAAGTAGGAGAAGCGGAAGAAGGATCTCTCCAAGTTCAAGTGCTTTCACTGTGGGGAGTTGGGTCATTATGTGACCTAGTGTCCAAGGAAGAGGAGTAAGGGAGAGTCTTCTGAGACTAAAGCAGCGCCAACACGGGCAGAGAAGGAAGTTTTGACAGATGATGATTGTGCCATGAGTGCACACGCACCACTTGAGCGGAAGTGGGGAGACATCGAGCTGTAGTCAGGTGGACTATAGGCGATGAGGGGCAGGATCCTTGAGGTACCCAGCCTCTTGGATTAGACCTTGCTACGGGAGCTCCTAAGAGGAGTAGCAGGACTGGCTGAGTCGGGTGGAGACGGATGCCGATGGAGCGGCAGAGAGAGCTGTAGTGCAGGTGTCCCGAGACACCGCGAGGCTAGCAGGCTGCAACAGTGCGAGAGGCACAGGAGTGTTGCACCAGTGTAGGATGGCACAAAGAGGTGTACAACGGTGCGAGATGCAGGGAATTGTTGCAGCAACGCAAAGGTCAGAGAGGGAGCACTTGTCAGCGGTAGAGGGAGCTTCAGCATTAGGGGGTGTCTTTAGTCCAATAGGGAGGTCATATTGGGAAATCAGTTACTTACTTCTCAATAACTGAGTTGCAGTGCAATAGTGGGTAGCACGATGCAACATGATGAGAGGAGGTGCAGTGCGGATGTAGTGCTGGGCGAAAGGACCAACAACAACACAGATGCAGAGGGAGCTGTCATATAGATGCAACAGTGGCAGTGGCAGAACCATGGGTAGCAATACAGGATGCAACAGTGCAGAGGATGTTGGGCAGGAAGGCCTAGCATCAATACAGGTACTGATGCCGGATGATCAGAGTAATACTCAGTAAGGAGTATTGCTAGAGCACAGTCTTCGCTAAGAGGGAGTGTTTATTTGGGGTAGCATCAAATGTGCTCTAGCCACGAAATTTGGTGGAGAGGTTGGGGCACATGAGATCTCCAATAATTAGAAAGGGTTTGGGAAAATTCTAAACAGTTCAGGAGATATTAAAATAATTAATATTTTTAATGGAGTCCCTATGTCTAAACTTAGGGAAAATAAAATATTAATGGGAATTAATATGAAATTGTGTTACAATGGTCCAAAAGACATGGATCAAGCTAGATCTAATCTTAGCTGTTGATTAGGGACTTAATCTTAGCCGTTGATATGTCAATAGAAAAAGTATAAGAGGAGGTTTGAGGGTCACTTGGGGAATACACCAGAGTAATTAGTCATTTTATTCTCTAGAGCGGGGTTTGCTAAGAGAGATAGAATTAGTGATCGGGAGATGTAGTTGAGGGGCATTTGAGTACAGAGAGACAGAGAGGCAGAGATAGTGTTGGGAGAGCTGCGCAGTAGCCAAGCAGAGTGACGCAGAGCTAGCCAGGGCTCATGCAGGGCCACGGAGAGGCAGCGAGGAGCTGCGCAGAGCCTCAGAGAGGCCAGCTTTGCTGACGCAGAGGGCCAGAGGGCTGACGTAGGGCTTGCCAGGGCTGGCGCAGACCCATCAGGGGTGACGCAGGGCCAGTGTGAGGCAGGGCCAGTGTGAGGCAGAGAGGGGCTGACACAGTCTGGAGAGGGGCTGACACTGGGGTTTCTGGGGCAGATTGGTGCTGAGTAGCTGCTAGAAGGATTATCTGGGGTTTCAGCCAAGAGATTTATCAGAAACTAAGAGGTATTACTGCCAAGGAAATTCTCTGTTGGGTAGGCGAGTTTCGGCACCCAAATTGTACTTTGATATTGCTTAATAAGAAAACCCTCAAATAGCTGCACTAGCTTTCCCACATTGGGTTTTTCTGAGGACATTAGTCCAAAAATAATGGTGTCATATGGTGCGTTTGTTTCTGTTTCTTTTAGTTGCTGATCTGTAATATGTTGAGCATGCACTAGTTTTTATTTTTAGTATTTACATTGTAAATAACTTGTTAAGGAAAATAACAAGTAGGTAGGAATAAATCAGATAAAGTGCATGAAGGGTTTCTAAGTAAGTAAACTTATAAACTTCAACATGAAACCCATGTTTTAATAAGTCATAATAATAATAATAATAAAAATTTAATTTTCTTTCTTTTGATAAATACATTTCATTATGACTCAAATATAATTTATGAAGACCGAATCTAGTTACATTCTTCAACATGCCTTACTAAAAATGTACCCATCATTCAAACAAAATCTTGACTTGGCTTACTAAGCTTTTTCTATCTTATTTCAATGCTTAAAGGGTGATATTGATGGCAAAGATCGTAATATAGGCAATGAGGCAATGATTTAGATGATATGTAAATATTTGTTGTAACATGATTTCTTTTGGATGCTAGATGCCATCTAGGGCCTATTTGTTGATTTAATTTTGGTTCAGAGGTGGATTGCACTTGGTGCTATTTTGGTTATGTGCACCCTTACGGGCTATATAAATGAGAACTTTTGCTTATTTGTGTATAAGTGGTTTGGATTTATATGAATGCACATGAATATATATGTTTTTCTTAAAATTTGAATATTTTATGTGATTTTGGTTGACCAGGTTTTTGGTCCAGTATTTTTATTGGTTCTGGTTACGTTCTGATTGGTACCTGGTTTGAGGGGTCTATCGGTTTGATCAATGGTTTAGTTTTGATAACATTGGCTGTAGCTTGACAATGCCTTCACTATTTGGAAAAAATTCAACGTGGCATGCCATCCTCTCATCAAACTAAACAATTTGGGACTAGGTTGACTTTTTGACTTTCGAGACCACTTGTATTCAGAAACATGAATTGCCTTAAGAAATGTGAACATTTGAATTATTGACATTGTCATGTATGAGAACTCTTTGAGGGATATGGCATCAAGGCCAAGGCCATATACAAGCTTGATAGGCATGTAACCATGCGGTAAGACATAAGTGTGCGCTGATGTGGGTTGGACTAGTCCGTACACTTGTGATCACCCCTACAAAAGTAAGCTCATGTAAAGCCATGAATCCTGAAGTAAGCCCATGCAAGTCTCCCCAATCCTATCCAAGAAAAAAGGTGCTGAAGATGAACCCACAAGGACTGACCATGGTTTGACCAAAGACAAGGTTATGGACACCTAAGATAAGGCCTCACATGCTTGTTCCAAGGCTTTAATTTGTGACCTTGGGTTCACAATGGTGTGAAATGTACTACAAAATTATGTGTACTCCTACTTACTACTGATATGATGGGTAACAGTCCCTATTACCGCTCAATCTAGCAGGGGTCCCAGGAGGGGTTCTTAAGGGACTACTACTAAACCAAGTGACAACAATGGGACAAAGACCCACTGCCACCTCACTCAATGTCCCCTGCTTTTTATGGACTTTCACTGATGGGTGGAGTCTGGGTATAAATGAAATCACTTGAATGATAGGATCAATGGCAAGGTATAACATGATTTCCAAGGCCTATTCAAAGGAAAGGCTCAATTAATGGTTCAAATGTTTAAATACCATGTCAGACTAGGAGGTAACTCGTCAAAACAATTCATGATATTCATTCAGGTTGGTCTTTATTATATACATGAGGGAGAGACTGTTCATTTCATCTCCTGGTGACTCTTCATATTTTCTATTATTTATTTACATCAATTTCAGTTATTCACCCAATCCTGATGATTAGGTGTCAACATTCCCCCCCTTAATCTGAAGGGATGTTGATGAGTCTAAGCATCGTTCTGAATCTTTTAGGCTTTTCTCTTCCAAGTGCTTTGGTGAAGATGTTTGCAATTTGCTCATTAGTGGAACAATGGCGGAGATGGATTGTTTTGGCCTCAACATGATGTTGAATTTGATGATATTTAGTATTGATGTGCTTCGTTCGATCATGGAACTTTGGGTTCTTGGCCAACTTTATTACCGCTTGACAGTCATATGAATGTTGGAGTTAATGCTCTCCCAATCCATTGCATATGTTGAATGAACTCCATATCCATTTCATACATTGAACGCTGGTCCATAATATTACCATGCTACGGGTGTGTTTTTAATATAACTGTAGTCACTAGTGTAATATTACACATAACACCAGTCCTCTGCCATGTGTTTGAATACCCACTGTGTTTCATTATAATACTATGTTTCAATATAGTACTGTCATACCAATGCCCCTTTGAATCCACCGCAACGCTGTTTTCATATAACACGCTGTTGGGCTCCCATAATGTTGTTTTCATAACATTGTTTTCAAAGTGGCTAACATAGTTAACGCTCCTGCGTTTGACTGTGTTTAATATATATTGTTGGTAAATACCTCCGTGGGGCTCGAACACACTTTGATATTTGCTCTAATACCTCTATCAGAATAAGTTTTTTTCTTCACAAAAGCACATTTTTTGCCAGCAGAAGTATTTTTATAGCACTCAGATTTTACAATGCATTCAATCATATGTTCTTCTGAAGAGGTTGTGTGCCTTGCTCATAAAGAAAAGAATCTTGCCCATGATTCTTCCAGAGGAAGAGGTGGTCGAAGAGGAAGAGGAAGATATTTCAGAGGCAGGAGGGGCAGACACTTTCAAGGAGAAAAGGCAGATTTGCACTGCATATGCTGCAAAAGAAATGGATCACATGATGCCTCCACATGCATGTTATCTTGGGACAAAATTGAGTAGCAAAGAAACCAACCCAAAGGTAAAACTAATGATAGAGACAAAGGTAAAGCACCTATATCCGTTCATTATGTTGTGACACAATGTAATATTGGAGTAAATGAAGACTTATTTAATGCTTCACTTGCTTCTTGGAAAAATGATTGGTTGCTTGATTCAGGAGCAACATGCCACATGACTCGTAGAAAAGATTTTTTTGAAGAATTTACTGACAATGTTGATGGAGCAGTATACTTTACAGACCAATCAAAACTCAAGCCGTCAGGGCTTGGCACAACCAGGCTTAAATTGCCTAATCTTCCAGACTTTTTTCTGCATCATGTTCTATATATCCCACAGCTAAAGAGAAACTTGCTGTCTTTGGTCCACATCCTCCAGCAAGGTCACTCCATTCATATGTTTGATGGCAAGCTTGAGGTGAGAAAAGCATCTGACCACTCACTTGTCATGAGGGGGATAGAAGAAGAAAGGCTTCTCAAGTTGCAAGGTACCTCTGCTCGTGCACAACATTTCTCATACAATTCTCATTATGAAGAAGGTACACTTCCATCAAGTTTATTATGGCATGCTAGATTTGGACATTTGAACTATGATAGCGTCCGTTTGTTGAAGAAAAATGGTGTTACTGGTTTGCCTACAATTCCTAGGAAACTTAAGCAATGTGATGCTTGCATTCTAGGAAAGCATGGCAAACAATCTTTTCATGATTCACATTCAAGAGCACATAGAAAACTTGAACTCATTCATTCAGATTTATGTGGTCCAATACGTGTTCCTTCTGCAAATGGAAATAAATATATGATGACATTTATTGATGACTACACCAGAATGTGTTGGGTTTATTTATTGAAGAACAAATCTGATGCTTTTCAAACATTCAAGAACTTTCATACATGGATTGAAAATGATGCACAATCTCATATTGGCTCTATTCGCATTGATAATGGAAAAGAATACACGTCAAATGAATTTGAAAACTATCTTCGCCAACATGGGATCAAACATCAAACAACTGTGCCTTATAATCCCCAACATAAGGGTGTAGCTGAAAGAATGGATAGGACAATCTTAAATATGGTGCGCTCCATGATGTTTTTCAAAAATGTAAAATTGATGTTTTGGGTTGATGCAGTTCTATGTGCTATTTATATAAAGAATAGATGTCCATGTAATGTTATCAGAAACAAGACTCCCTATGAAATGTGGTATGGGCACATTCCTTCGGTAAAGCATCTTAGGGTCTTTGGTTCCACCTGTTATGCCTTGATACCAAAGTTACATAGAAACAAACTTGGTGTAAGAAGTCGTAAGTATATCTTCTCAGGGTATTCAAACACCTCCAAAGCATACCGTCTCTATGATGAAGTCAATAAAAAGTTTGTTGTATCTAGAGATGTAATCTTTCTTGAATCATCCAAAACTGACGATGTTGTTGAGCGGCAACTTGATCACTTGGATATATTCGCAAATGCAAAATCATTTCAAAAATTTGATAATCAGATTCCACATCTTGAAGGGGGGATTCCTATACTAAATCAACTTGTGGAATCTTCTTCTGAAGCACTCTCTCCCTCGCATGAAACTCCAACAATGGATGATACTTTAAGTGATGTGATTGATAGAATTGGGAGACTCAATCTTGATTCAGTCCCAACTCAATCAACGAAGCAGCCTGGACAATCTGAGAAAGGTCCCCCAACGTGGCTGGCAAAGACACTTGAAAGTGTTCATCCTAATGAGATTGGAAAGACAGGAACTAGAAATTCAAACCGACAAAATGGAGGTGATGTAGATGACTCTGATTCACCTGTTGATATGGATGTTTCTTATGATTGTGAATTGAATTTGTCTACAAATTTCGAACCAACTTCCTTCAAAGAAGTTGCTTCTCATGATGAATGGAAAGAAGCGATGCAAAAGGAGTATGATGCCCTGAGAATGGCACTTGGAAGCTGGTTGATCCTCCATTAGGAACCAAACCAATTGGCTGCAACTGGGTCTACAAGGACAAGTATAAAGCTGATGGCTCACTTGACAAGCACAAAGCTAGGCTTGTGGCAAAAGGTTTTGCATAGAAGGAAGGGGGCGATTATGAGGAGACTTTTGCCCCCACAACAAAATGGGCTACCATCCAAACACTCTTTGCCCTAGCAGCTCAGAACAGTTGGAATGTCCATCAAATGGATGTAAAAGCTGCTTTCTTGAATGGAGATCTAAAAGAGAATGTTTTTATGTCCTAGCCTGAAGGATTTGCTGTGAAAGGACATGAACATAAAGTATGCAAACTTGTGAAATCCTTGTATGGCCTCAAACAAGCACCGCGAGCCTAGTAT